>JAJOOE010022087.1:0-15431 GCA_036250405.1 Solanum raphanifolium | reverse complement strand
TTGTTAGGGCTTTCTCGTCTAGCATCGGGTTAGAATTATTTTGGGGGGAAATGAAGGGGCTTTAGTTTTTAGGTTTGAGGATTGAATATGTGGCGCTGCTGTGTAATTGGGTTAAGTATGATTGGTTGAAATTTCCACGTGGGGAAGGTTGATCTCACGCGCACATCAGCCAAAAAATATTTGTTGAAATTTGGTTCCACATCAGCCAACGGTGTTTAAAAGGAACAAATTATGGGTAGTTCAATGATTCAGTAGGAAAATAGCATAGTTAAGGTACCTGAGGGGAAAAACCCAACAAGTTTAGGGATCTGTTTATGTGTTTGGCCAATAAAACACATTTTACCAAAAAAAAATTCACTCATGATCTTCAAAAGAAGGGTGATATAGATGTTCAACAAGTTTGCTCAAGTGATAATTTAGCACTTATGTTTACTAAGTCATTGTCACCTTCAACCTTTGAGAAATTGAAATACAAAATTAGAATGCGATGTCTTTGAGATATTAAATAACGTTTTCATCAAGGGGATTAAATACACACTGCATTTTCTTTTCGTTTAACCAAAGTTTTTGTCCCATAAGGTTTTTCTTGGTAGGGATACAAGGGAGCAACCAATGTGTATTAAGAATAAATATGTACGCTCGCTCTTTTTCAAGATTTCTTTATACATGAACATCCAAGGAGGAGTGAGATATATATATATATATTCCTCTTTATCCGCCTAAAAATATACATTGAAATATATGTCTTTATTCTATAACAAAAAAAAGGGTAAATTTTAGGAATCACATAGTTTTAATATGAAATTACAATCTATCCCTCTTTAGTTTGTAATTATATTAATTCCTTAAAAAGTAATATAAACCGGATACATAATATGTAACTCGAATACATTAAAGAGTATCTCAGATACATTACAACATAAATCAGATACATAATATGTAGCTCAGATACATTAAAACTAGCTTGGATATATTATAAAATAAATCGAATACATAATATGTAGCTCGAATATATTAAAGAAATAAGAAATTTTAGAGATTTTTAAAAATAGAAAGGGATATTAAAAATAAGATAAACATAAAATATGTATTTCACTAATTTTTTCAAGAAAAAAAGGCGAATTATTTGGCCCAATGACTCCAATGAGAGAAGCCAAAAAAAAAAAAAGGAAAGAAAAGGACGCGTTCTTTATTTTTGTTTTTTTCCTTTAATCAGTAAAAACGCGTTTGTTTCTACTTTTCGGAAACCTCCAACGGGTTGTTTGAGTAGCGATTACTCTTCGTCTTTACTAACCCTACAAATTCTCTTTTGGAGTTCTGGCAACTTTCAGGTTCCTCCCAATCGCGCCGACGCCTTTGATGTTCACATCTTCCGGTAGTCCTGTCGCAGATGACTTTCGCCCTTCTATGGAACCATCCTTCAGCTCCTTTTTCTAAATCTAATTAATTTGAATTCAATGTGGTAGGACGAGAGTCATCTGTGACAGGATAATGGAAGATCTAGTTATCAAAGGCTTATTGGGGCGTTCTTTTTTTCATGTCGAGTTTGTAGCATAATCTCCAACTTTTGCAGAGTAGTATTGCAAAACCGAAGTAGCAGCACAGGTAGACATTTCATTACTATTAGCTATTGGATTGAGTATTATTTGCTTCCGCTTTAAGCCTATGCTGTAGAATTTGATGTTAGGTTAACACAAGTTACTATTTGTTTGTGAGTGCTGTTGAGATTTGTCGGTAAAAACTGTACTTTTTGTTTAATCAATATTAAGAAGATGTGGTATGTGGGAGATGTGTTGGACACCAATTTAAGGGATAAAATGGAAACATATAGCAGTGTTCAACTTTGTGCAGGCCTAGATGTGTTAAAAGTTTCAGCAGTTATGTGGTTTGTCAATAGTCTTTGTTGTTTTAAAGATCTACTATTCTTTGCATTTGAGGTATATGCTAACAATTTTGGGCCTTGTTATGTATGTTTGAATCTCTGAGTGTGTGCATGTTTGTGTATATATACATACACAGAAAAATTTGAGTAAGTACTCTGCAGTTGAAGGTGGGTGGATTAAAGATAGTAATATACCTGGACGGATTGGTGTTATAGTTGCCTCATATTTCCATAATAGAATTTGTTATAAGAATATTATGGTATCCTGACTGTCGTCTTGTAAGTTATTTTTTGATATTGTCTTTGTTAGGACTATTGCTATTAGGCATCTCCTAAGAAAAACTTGATTTGTGATTCCTACTGGATCAATTGATGATTAGGATAGATCTTTGATATTTGTCATTAACCAATTTAGAAGGATATCAGTTGAGACAATTCGATTAGCTAGGGGAAAATAAATTGATTGATGAAGAGGCTTCTTAGTTTAATGTTTGTATAAGTATTATGGACACTTGGGCACTCTTGTAGGATGCCATTACTCTATTAGATTTTGAATTGAGTATTATTTGCTTTCGTTTTGAGCCTATGCTGTTGAATCTGATGTTATGTTAACACAAGTTACTATTTCTGTGGGAGTGTTGTTGAGATTTGTCTGTAAAAACTAAGCTTTTTATTTAATCAATATTATGAAGATGTGGTATGTGGGAGATGTGTTGGACACCAATAAGGGAGAAAATGAAAACATAAAGCAGTGTTCAACTTTGCGCAGGCCTAGATGTGTCGGAGTTCATTAATTATGTGGTTTGTCAATTGTCTTTGTTTCTTTAAAGATCTACTATTCTTTACATTTGAGGTATGTGCTAGCAATTTTGCACCTTGTTATGTATGTTTGAATCTCTGAGTGTGTGCGTGTGTGTATCTATACCTACACATATATACATGGAACAATTTGATGTGTTCACTGGGATCTATGTGTACCATGGATAACGTAATAATTGGATGTATGTTCTTGCGAACATTGTACACATGAACCTCCATGGGTTGAGGCATCTGTCAAACATTTTGTGGTAAGACAAAGATAAGAGTTACAGTATTAGAATCTTTATCTCCAAAAAGAAGAGAAGAGGTTATTAAATCAAAATATTGCTTGGGCTCCTCATGGGTACTCTATCCATTAATCTTAGACCTCATGGTTCTCAACCTACTTTAATCCTTAAGCCATACCCTTGGGTACCCTTCCATACCCTTTTTCACGAGCCAATGCATCCTATCCAGCTGCTGCTAGCAATGCATGTCATTTTGCCTGAGTATGAAGTTAATTATCCATCATTTGGTATTTAAAATTTTAGGGAGAGCTTGACAATTCTCTTCTGTACTATTGTCATTGCACCTAGGGTATGCTAGCAACTCTCTTAAAGTCCAGGTTTTTTCTTCCTTTGTGGTGTGATTTATCATATTCTACTTGTTTTTGATGGCCAATAAAGCCTCGAGTCATAATGCTTGCTGTGAGTACTCTCTTGAGAATGTTGAAAATTGATTGAAAATTATTTAGTTAGGTAGGTCAGTTTGCTTAGTCCATCAAAGCTTGTTCTTGCAAGTTTTGCTAGTTTTTGTATTATGTAAAATCAAGGTTTTGACTATTCTTATTTCACCAACTGCCTCTAGACTATTAACCTTTCTCTATGCAAATATTTTTCAAGTAATTTTGAAGATATCGTATGATCCTCTTGGACCTTAGTTGCTACCTACAGAATCATGACTAGGATGTATCAAGCTGCAAAGTACTTGCCAATAGATAGTTATGATACACAACTAAGGATATATCAATTTGTTCATTGCACTAAAGCATACAAAACACCATTCTTAGGTTTTCTCGTCATCTTGTTCTCGAGGCAATTCTTCTTTGACTACTAGTACATACTTTGTCCACTTAAGACCTCTTAGACAGTTGAAGAAACTTACGAGATTATTATCCTCAAAACAAAGGTTCTTAGAAGTTGGATATTTAATTAATATAGTAGCTAAGGGTATGCAAGTGGGATTAGAAACCTTAAGCAATCTTCAAAGTACATAAAGTAAACTTGTGAAGCAGAATCAGTTGCTTATTTTTCATATGCTTTCAACATATAAACAAATTTAAGAGAAAACAAGAACTAATGACTGCTAATACAGTAATTCCACTACATTCCTCTACCAAATTGCAATGTAGGCCCTCGCAACCTTCCCATATCCAATGGCCTTCTTGTAAACTGGTTTGCGCATCATGCCACATTCTGCTTGAGACTGATGCTTTACTCGATACTTGTTCGTCTGGTGTTCTCTCTCTATAGGAGCAGAATCCTTGATTCCTGTATCTCTCGTTCTCGATTTCCCTTCACCCTTGCTTCTACTGGACTTCTTTTCTTCAGTCTGAATCACCATCGACTTCTTCTGTTTACTGAATTTCCTCTCAAAAGCATTGGCATCACTTTCACCCAAGTTAATACCTAATTAGTCTTGTTCCCTCGATTTTCTTTTCTTTACCGAAACTTCCCTTCCGTTATGTGCTTTTACATCAACCGAACTCTTAGCACCACGATTTTGTAAGTTACTTTGAATGAGACTTTGGTACAGGGCATGTAGACCCCTTGTGGTATCGTCCTCACTAATGTCACAACAGTTCATGCCAAGAAGCCAGTCTAACATAGTGCAGAGCCAACTGTGAGACAATCGATGGGGTTTTGTACCATATGGCAGAAGCCTCCACTTCCTACATGTACAACAGTGAATTGAATCTCCTTGTATAATGAATGGAACAACTGGTGGCTTATCCCCAGAAGTCAGTTCTGGGCAGTGTGTCTTCTCAGAAGCAGTGTGGAAATCACTACTCTTCGGGGCTGCAGAACTAATACTAATCCTAATCTTAATTGGTTTGTGAGAAGAAATACGGGTAGGTGAAGGGAGTTTCTGAGATATTTGTGGAGTTATTGGTTGAAATACAAGTTGATCACTCGCCAAAAATGAACCATAAACACCAAATTTTTGTCCCCAAATTCTCAGCAGAAACAGCTCCTTCAAAATCTTTCATATAATCGCCTTTGAATCTTGGCATCAATGTCTATATAAGAATCATCATACATTTCTCCATCTTCAACTTCGTCTTCTTCCTTCCTTTTGAATTTTCACTAAATCAATGTGAGAATCATCATATATTTCTCCTTCTTCATTTCAGTGTTCTTCCCCATCGTATTTTCCTACTCCTATGCTCACAGTTTCTAAATTTCTTTGCAACGCTAACAACAAAATCCGTTTATTTATAGCTAATTAGTATTGTAGTCCTAAGCCGAATGAATATAGGAAAAACCTCCTGATTAAGCCATGTTGCATAATCAGACATGAAGTTTAGTGACTTATTACCGACTAACTTTAATCTAAATAACTAACACAACTGGCATCACATTAAAAAAATATAATAGACAAGTTAGTTTTGTAATTAAACATTAAAAACTAATTTTTGTTAGAGATAAATGTTGCAATTTCCTTTCTTCAACACTTTAAACGGACATTGATCCAACGTGGAAGTAAAAAGTACACGGAAAATTCAATATAAATTACATTTTTTTAAATCTAATTAAAAAGACGAAATAGGAAAAAAAAATGCAACCTGAAATTCAAACTTCTACACTCTAACTTCAAAATTAACTAGATAAATTTTTTGATTGGATTTTGAAGTATTATTCAAAGTAGGTAAATTGTCCGCGCGATCCTAAATAGCTTACATTTTATATATTGATTTTGTTGTGCAGTTGATTACATTAATTAAAATCCAAAAGCACATCTAACTTTAATTTGATGAAATAACTATGACAGACGATATTTCAATTAATGCCTTGCACATTGCTCCTATTGTCACATCTTTCATTTGCAGAAGGGTTTGGGTGCCTTGTTCCTGTAATCCTAAGGGAGGTCTTTTTTGGTCAAAAGGCTAGTCATATTATAAACTAAGGAGGATTAGGCCTGCTACATGCAGCTTAAGTGTTGGAAGTTTGGGCCATAAAAAAATTACAAAAATCCTCTCAACTATCTCCCTCAGATACATCCTATCCCCTTTCGAATACATCCCTAAGTATGCATCATTTGCAATGTATCGAACAATCAAGGAATGTATTCAAAAGTAATGAAAAATTCAAAATAAAAAATAAAAAATTGGGGAAACTTCCAATATATGATTTGGATGTAATTAGCTCCCTAGTGTATGGAATTTCTGTACTTTACACTTTAAATAATTGTTACAAAAATATAATTTTCTTGAATACATAGTTCCTGAAATGCCTGTCCATACTGCGCTATTTGCAAACATTGGAGGAACTATCAAAAAGGTTGGATCTCTGAAAGCACTGCACAAGAGACCTTCCTTGCTAAGCTTGTCTGACACTTTATTCTGCTCCCAAAATATGTGTGTTGGCATCGCTGCTCCCAGCTTCTCCATTAATAACCTGCATTCAAAGATTAAGTTAGTAAAGAAGTGATTATCGTGTTCAAACATATTGATCAGCTCCATGGAGTCAGTGTTGATGTCTATTGGGTTCAGCTTATATTCAATGGTCATAAGCACACCTTGTCTTAGCGCACGAACCTTGCCAGGATTGGGTTGACATGGGCTTCTTTGCTGATAAAAGCCAATGATCCAGTCACCTCTATGGTTTCTGATAACACCTCCAAGACCTCCTGGTCCCAGGGCTTTCTTTCGCAGCCCCATCAGTATTCAGTTTAAACCTACCTGACACACGAGGTTTCCACTTGACCTGGATGACATATTTCTGATCAAGGTTAGTAATATACTAGAGTCAAAATACATGTCGATCCAAAAGTCATTAGCAAAACATTTATCTAACCTTTTAGGTATTCGAGCATTTAAGTAGGTCATCATCATTCACATCATAACAATACCACCAGGTGTGATAAAGAGTATCAATCCATAATACGTGATTGGGAATTTTTGGATTGAAAATCATTTTTTGGTAAGAAGCTTTGAGATGAAAGATGTTGATTCATCAACATCTAATCTTGTAATATTCTTCAACTGTCTAAGAGGTCTTTAGTGGACGAAAAATGTACTAGTAGTCAAAGAAGACAAATTAGAGAAAGAAGAATGGCCTTCAGAACAATATAAAGAGATTTACCTACGAACGATGTTCTGTAGGTTTTAGTAAGATGGACAAATTGATATACGCTTAGGTGTGTACTGTGCAGCTTGATTCTTCATGTAACAACTGAGGTCCAAGAGGATCATGAGATATCTTCAAAAAACACTTGCAAAATATTAGCATAGAGGAAGGATTGAAGTCTAGAAGGCAGTTGGTGAAACAAGTCAAAAACTTGATTGCACATATTATATACTCTTATGAGAATAGATGTGTAGATATTCTTTTAAGCACGACAGAACTAGCAATACTTGCAAGAAGACGGACTAAGTTAACTGAGCCACCTAATTAAATAATTTTCAATCAGTCTCCAACATTCCCAAGAAAGTACTCACCCACAAAGCCACCTAACTAAATAATCTGCATTATAACTCGGGCTTTACTGACCATCAAAAACAAGTAGAATATGATAAATCACACCACAAAGGAAGAAAAAACCTGGACTTTAAGAGAGTTGCTAGCATGCCCTTGATGTTATGACAACAGTACAGAAGAGAATTGTCAAGCTCTCCATCAAAAATTTTAAAAAACCAAATGATGAATTATTACCTTCATACTTAGCCAAAATGAGATATGTTGCTGGAAACAGCCGGATAGGATGCATTGGCTCGTGAAAAAGGATATGGGAGGGCACCCAAGGGAGTGGCTTAGTTATCAATGAAGTAGGTTGAGAATTATGAGGTTTAAAGTTAAAATTAAGAGGAGGCAAAACCACAATATAACTTTGACCATGAGGAGCGCGCAAGCTGGATCCGAATGGAAGGCAAGATATTCTGATTTTATAACCTCTTCTCTTCTTTTTGGAGATAAAGATTCTAATCCTGTAACTCCTTATCTTTGTAATAACCCATGGAGGTTCATGTGTATACATAGATATCCCAGTGAAGCAGTGAGTGAATCTGGCATCCTACAAGAGTGTCTGAGTGTCCATAATACTTAAATAAACATTAAACTACAAAGCCTCTTCATCAATCAATTTATTTTTCTCTTGCTAATCGAATTGTCTGAACTGATTTCCAATAGAATTCACAAATCAAGTTTTACTTGAGAGACAAAACTAACAACTTTGTGCAGTAGTCATGACAAAGCCTGTATAAATTATATGGGTAAGGACATATACAAACAAGTACACATTCGGAGACCTAAACATACTTAAACAATCAACTAAAATATACTTTGTTATACATTAAAGACCATTTCAATTAATTAAAATAGATTAAGACCACAAAAAGCATATTACCCATACGTTAAGCACCATTTCGGTCATTTTCTCTATGTAGGTAAGTATATATACCCAAACATACATAATGAAGCTCAAAAGTGCTAGCACATACCTCAAAAGCAAAGAATCATACGGTAGATCTTTTTAAAAAAATTGAGAAACCAAATAAGTGCTTAAACTCCAACACATATAGGCCTGCACAAAGTTGAACACTGCTATATATTTTCATTTTCTCAACACAGAAATAGTAACTTGTATTAAATTCTACAGGCAAAGACTGAAAGCGGAAAATACACAATAGAGTAATAGTAATGAATTGTCTACTTTGCTACTTCGGTGAGATTTTGCTACGAACTTGACATGAAAACGCCCCCATTGAGCTTTTAATAAGTAGATCTTCTATTATCCTGTCGCATTTGACTGCCCTGCCACATTAAAACCCTCCAACAAGAAGAAAAAGTTGAATTTATTGTTAGATTTGATAAAAGGGTTGTTCAATAGAAGAGCTAAAGTCATCTGCGACAGGCAAATGGAAGATCTGAAAGGATTCGTAATAGAGAGGATTCGTAAATAATACTCTAATAAAAAAAAGTCTATCAACGGATTGGAAGTAGCGTATGAGAATTATTGAACACACTTCTAAATTTGGTGCCAGTCTTTTTTCATATAGTTCAAAATAAATAATTATTCAGGGTGTGTTTGGTACGAAGGAAAATGTTTTCTAGAAAATGTTTTCCTGAAAAACAAGTTGATTTTTTACTTATTTTCTCATGTTTGGTTGGTGAGTAGAAAATATTTTCCGGAAAAATTTTTTAGTATTTGATTTATGAATGAAAAATAATTTTGAGAAATATCTTTTATTTTTACTAGAGAAGAAAATTTTTAGTGTTTGATTTATGAATGAAAAATATTTATATTTTCTAGGTGGCAAGTAATTTCAAGAGGGTTAATTGCTCATATTTATAATTTTACTTTAAATTATTTATATTTCCAATAATAGTTTAAGAATATCTAAAAGGGTAAAACTAAAAAGTGGTGTTTATTTTATATTCTAAACTCTTTTTCATAATAGGTGTACATTGTCTCAAGAATTCACTTATTTTGAAATAGAGAGAGTATTAATTGATTTTTTTTAGATTTTTTAATTGTTTAAAATAATTGAACTATTCAAAGTTTAAGATGAATGTTCGAATTTTTTTCATATATGTCATTTTTTTTAGGGCAACTTTCGCATATAGCCATTCAAAAATAGTTTAATTATGCTCTATAATTATAGTTTGCTAATTATGATTCGTAACTACATGTTATAGGTAGGAGAGTGGCGAGATTGGGAGAGAGAAGAGAGAGGCGGGCGAGAGAGGGCAAAGAGTGGAGAGAGACGAATTGTATATGTATATCTCTCAAATAATTGTATATATGTAACCAGTATACATATGTATTTGTATATCTAGCGAGCGAGATTTGGAGAGGGAGGAGAGAGGCGAGCGAGAAAGGGTAGAGAGTGGAGAGAGGCAAACTGTTATATATATATATATATATACATATGTATTTGTATATCTGACGAGCGAGATTGGGAGAGGGAGGAGAGAGGCGAGCGAGATTGGGAAAGAGAGGAGAGAGGCTAGCGAGAAAGGTCATAGAGTGGAGAGAGGCTAATTGTATTTATTATATGTCATGTAATTGTATATGTATGTATAATTTGTGTTTGTATATGTATAAAAGAGGACATGTAACATAATTAAAGTTAAAAATTAAGTTGTGAGCCGTAACTAATTCAAACTATAGTTATATTAGCTAATTAACTAGTATATGTTTGCTTTTTCACATAATTTTCCCTTTTTTTTATCAAAGTTTTATATTTTCTATGAGATAAAATACAATACTTACTGAGTTTTATTTATGATTTCATAAAAGATTATCATAATAGTGAAAATTATGGCTTAAATTATGTCCTTGATTAATTTTTGTAGTATATTTGTTTACCTCATAAATTTAGTTAATATGAAATAAAGGGAGTAATATTAAGGAAAAATTATTGAAATACACGTCTTATGTTTCTCTTATTTCCAGTATCCCCTTCTATTTCTAAAAACCTCTAAAATCTCTTATTTCTTTAATGTATCCGAGCCAATATTTAATATATCTGAACTACATATTATGTATCCGATTTATTTTATAATGTATCCGAGCTAGTTTTTAATGTATCTGAATTACATATTATGTATTCGAGCTAGTTTTTAATGTATTCGAGCTACATATTATGTATCCGATTTATGTTATAATGTATCCGAGATACTCTTTAATGTATCCAAGCTACATAGTATGTATCCGATTTGTGTTACTTTTTAAGGGATTAATGTAATTACAAACTAAATAGGGATAGATTGTAATTTCATATTAAAACTATGTGATTCCTAAAATTTACCCAATATTAATTCTATCTTCAAACTATTGACAATCTTAAAATCATATTTTTTACTTGACTAACTAAACTTAAATACCCCTAATCTTGCAATAGGAGTTGGGGATGTACTGCAAAATTGGCTTATTGGTAATGGATTATCGAATTAACGGTTGGTGAACAGATTAAAATTTTATAGTTAATGTTTTATCGTTGCAAGATCAAATTACTCAATTTTCTTATTGGGGAAATCGTTAACCCGATAATTATCTATTTGTTAAGAAAATACTTATGTGCATGCACCCTCAAAACTTAGATTTTTATATATGTCTCACTTTGATTTACAATTACTAAATTACCAACTTAAGTAGGGTTAGAATTTTTTTGTTTGTTTGATAGGAGATCAATATATTGGTGAGTGAAAGTGAAAGAAGAGAGCATGAAATGGTGGAGTTAATACACCGCCCGCTAACCATCCTATAATTTTTAATCTGATACCAAATCAATTATCAATAGCTCAGGGCGGAGCTATAGCCATCTAGGGTGTCCAGTCGAAAAATTACGTTGTATATATATATTAAATTCTGAGTTTGAATTATATACATGATCAAATTTAAGAAGGCTTATGAGGTGTCATGTGACGCTACTTCCTCGAAAATTTTACTAAATATGTTAGGCCAAACACATACACAACCCCTCAAACTTGCCCTCATTTTTCATTTTGGCACTCCAACTTAGCCTTGTTCCATTTTAACCCTTAAACTTCATTTTTTTTTAATCATTGAAACACTAATACTAATTTTTATGATTTTTTTTATGTATGTTCTTCAATTGCAATTTTTTATTTCAAAAAAATAGACGTGTGTCTGTTAATTTTCGTAAAAATATTATTTTTTGAGATTTATCTGTATTTTTGCATGAAAGTAAATTAACAAAAGTTCTTTGATTTTCTTTCTTAAACATTCAATTAAATTAAATAACACTACTTATTTATTATTTCTTATCATCTAGGCTATCTAAATTTAACGTAAATACTTACTTTTTATTTTTAATATAAATCAATACGAATAAAAAAACTCATCTTCAATATGAGTGAAAAAGACTCTTGTTCATTGCTAATAACACTACTAAAAAATGTTAAAACTCGACTGACTTTAATTTGTTAGATTGTCGGTGATTTTTAAGAAAGAAAACCAACACAATTTTGTCAGTTATTTTTCATATAAAAATACATAAAACTCTTAAAAAGAAATTATTATTTTTAAATAAAGAATTATATTTTGTTACTTTTTATTTTTTAAAACTAAAATTAATTGACACATGTCGATTTAAAATAAGAAGTTGCAATTGAAAAATATATATAAAAATAAAGAAATCATAAAAATAGTATTTCGTGTTAAAATGATACATAAAAAATGGAGTTTAAGGATTAAAATGGAACAAGGCTAAATTGGAGTGCCAAAATGAAAAATGAGGGCAAGTTAGAGGGGTTGTATATGTGTTTGGCCAATATGTTATACTAGATAGACTGTGGCCCGTTCTAAGCACGGGCCCAACACTTGTGCTAGTTTCAGGAAAATTGTTGCAACATATAATGAAGTACCTAAAAGAAATTTGTGAGAACTATGTTCGTCAAGTTGGTCACAGTAGCCAGCAAAGCTTACATATATATAACAGGTAATAGTGGTCCAACACAAGGAGCATGTCTCTTTGTTTTCGAACCAAGGAAGAACACAAGCATGATATTTCCGTAATAGCAAGGTGAAAGGAGCAGATCTCCCCTTTTTTAAATTTCTGCAGTACAGAGTCGTTAGGTTTGTTTTAGTTCCTTCCTCACAGACATCTATCACTACTTCAGTAACTGATATTTTCGACAGACATGAGGTTATTCGAGCTACTGCTATTTCATCAGTGACTTTATTCAATTATAATAGTGATTCTTTGTCACAACACACAAACGCTTTCTTCAATATGATTAAAAATGGTGAAATGTTCCCTGCTATTTACAAACAAAAAATGTCATTTGTTAAATTAGTTCTCAACATTGATATGCTCGCAATAATTAAAAACATGAAATTAGAACATGATATATTTTATATATAGATCATATCAAGGGAAGTGTTCCACTGTTTATAGCAAATAGTTGAAGCAGAGATGTCATGTCATTGCACTACTATAGCAAATCTAAGCATTATAAACAGTACAGTAACTGATCTCCTCCGGTCAAACTGCACCTATCAAGTTATGAATTCATCTATTTACCTTTGTAGATTAGTTTAACAAAATGGTACATACATAATGTTATGACCACAAATGACTTAGGAGATGATATAATACTCTGCATTAGTCCTAGTTTGTTTTCAACATTCATCTTATTAGAATTTACCCTTTTTCAATTTCAAAGGCATAGTGAATAAAAACTTATTACATGAAATAACAGAAAGAAGATGAGTCTACTACATACCAACTCCTTGCTTAATACTATCATGTGATGTATCAACTTTAAGGGATAGCCCCCTATAAGTTCATTATCAACCTCTTTTGTTTGTGGTCATCAAAAAAACATCAGGACCTGTCACATAACTCGTCAAGACAGAAAATTACTACGTATGTGAGAATGTATATAGAAAAAATGTCATGTTGAAATAAATAGAAGTGTAGATAGTTTACCAACTCTTTGATCTATTTAAATAGTAGAAAATTCTTTCAACAATCATAGTTTCTATCCCCAAATTATCGTCTAAGTATCAGTACTTGGATTCGTACCCTCAAATAAAAAAATTAAGATCCTGAAGGATCAGACTTCCAAATTCACATTGATATCGGACACCCACACCCAAATGCGATCAACTTAGGTTGAAAGCAAAAGAGTTCCTCCCTAATGTATCTTGCAGACTACAAGAAAAATTTTGTAGTTCTTTCAACAATCACATGATCTATTCCCAAATCATAGTCTAAGTATCAGTACTAAGACTAACAAAGAGAGCATAAGCAGTAGGACAATCTTAACTAAGTAATATTTTTTTTACCTCAGGCTCTAAGAAGCCTGTCTGGATTGACTTATTTTAAGTGTGTTTCTTAATTAAAATAATTTTAAGCACTTTTAAAATGTTTGGGTGAATCAAAAAGGTGCTTATAAACTAAGGAGGACATTTTTCAAGCTGCTTCAGCACTTTACGTTAAACTCAAGATTAAACTAAGAAAGTGTTACTCCATCAGAGCTTCAATAAATCCACATAGTACAAACACTTCAGGAATATAGTTTAGGCATTAAAAAGTGAAATTATAGTCTCATTTTAGATAATTGCTTATATAATTATTTTCAAATCCACAACAGTGGTCAAACAAAAAACACTGAACAAAGCATAATACTTGTTCATCATGAGGAGGAGAAAGGACAATTATGAACAAATTCTTCATTACTTCAGTAACCTTCAAACCTTTCAATTATACCTTCATCTCTGGTGAAAAATTCTTCTATCATTTGAAATGAAACTTTGTCCCGAATCAAGGACAGTTGAGTGTATATAGTTCATATAGTTCATGTACAATTAAAAAGTTGCTTGTAAATTTGAGACACCATATGGTCATTGGGTAGGTATTATTTGATGGATGTAAAACAACATATATAATGATTTCTAAACAGCCTATCACACGATTTGAATTTCATCAAAGCCTGAAGCCTAAGTATATTCATATTTTAGGTACAACGTCAAACATAAAGAACATAGTGAAAAGGACAATTAAATGATCAAACAATTAAAGAAGTGAAGTCGACACACTTTCAGAAATAAACATCACCGCAAGTACCTAAAATGTTTTTGTCAAAGAAAAATGACTTAGGAAGCAAACCTATGTAGCTTCCCATAAGAGCAGCATCTATCTTCCAGTCATCTTGATCAAGTGATTGCATCGGAACCATCCAAAAAGCCAACACAATCCCAATAGATTTGCAACTGTCAAAACAAAGAGGAAAGAACTTATTAGGAAACGAAAAAAAACTAAAGCTCTTGATGAGAGAATCTATATGAAACAACCCAACCCCTCGTTTTAAGTATTAACACCTCATTCCTTGATTTGAAACTTTGAGTAGGTTCATACATTGTGATATGTTAGAAAGTTTTCTTTGGGACCTGAGGGGTTTGGGGGGTGTTTTGTCACACTTGAATGGATTTAGCTAGTGCAGATTTTCTACTGGTATAATGTGCATCGTGAACTTAGCTAGTCCTAGAAACTTGGAACAAATTTTGATAGTGCAGATTTTGGTCAGCCTTCTCCCCTCCTATCCATGAGCGCCTAAGCTTTTGGTCAATCAATCTATCTGATTTATAGGGCTTGTGGATTAGTCTAGCGCTCCAGTTATAAGTATTTAATATAAATAAGAAATAATTCTACTACTTGAAGGGGAATAAACTTTCAATATAACCATACATCAAGTGTCTTAAATTTGAGTTTTCCATTCTAAAGATTCATAAAAAGTTTCAGGTATTTTCAATTTTACTATTACAACAGAGATGAAACAATAGATATAAAATAATACTCCCTCCGTTTCACAAAGAATGACCTCCTTTCCTTTTTAGTCAGTTTAAAAAAGAATGAACTCTTTCCTTTTTTGGTAACATTTTACTTTTTGCTTTCCACGTGTCATGTTTAAGACCATAAGATTAAGGGCAATTTTGTACATTTGACATAACTTTAATTTAGGACCACAAGATTCAAAAGTCTTCTTTATTTACTTAAACT
>JAJOOE010022086.1:0-13585 GCA_036250405.1 Solanum raphanifolium | reverse complement strand
CTACTAAGCTTCACACAGATCACCCAAAGCAATATGCTTCTATATTTTGACGATCATGTAAAATTAGTTATACACAATTCTCAACTCAAATCTGTGTTATTTAACAGCACTTGACTTAGGAGCTAGTTGCTCATGCATGATCAGCCAGAGTAATACTCATAAGCAGATATTTCAGATTTGAAGCAAATTTTAAAGCTAGCAGTGTATCTCGAGATGGTAGGGTATGAGACTTTCATGTATATAAGTTTCAGAGCTCTAAGCTTTGTGTTTCAAACTCTTCCTGGGAAAGGAAATCACAAGGCAATTGAGCAGAGAAGGATTCAGTGGACATGTTGGATCAGGCTTATTCCCACATATTGATGCAACGAGACTTCAATGCCCAAGATTTCAAGGGCTATGTGAATCATTAGAAGTTGCCACAGCTAGTCTGGGTAACAAAGGTAGCACAACTACATCCATACTGCAGTCAGAGTGAATATCGTATTTAAAATGCACTAGAATTCAAACCTTAGAGTAGTTAGCAAAGTGTATGCTCTTATCTAAACAATAAAATGATATGTATCAGTTAACAAACAGAGGAAGCTTAGAGAACTATCTAGACATGTCATTACAGAGTCAAGTGGGTAGAAAATGTTTGCAGTTACTGTAACCGTTACCTCATCCTAAAGAAGTTTTTCGAAACTAAAATCAATTTAAATCTTATTTAAGATCAACAATGTCTTAAGAGAGATTGAGTGGATTATTAATTTGAAAGGAATTATTGATGGTCTCAAACTTGGAAGTTAAAGGGTCAATCAGAAACAATCTCTCTACGTCACAAAAGTAGGTAGGTGTAAGGCTTTTAATCTTACCCTCCTCAGACTTTACTTATGGGATTACATTGAGTTTGTTTTGCTTTGTCATGTCCTCAACAAACTTTGGTATCACTCACCTGTGCCTCCATAGGGTCAAAGGAACTCAGGTTCCTCAAAAACAGAACTCTCTGTGAAAAATATCCACAAATAAGGATATCAAAAATTCCAAGGACCACAAGAAATCTGCTTTTGATATCATAGCTTACTCGTCCACAATGCTAATTTGATCAAATGAATGAACAATGTCTACTTATACAAAAATTAGTCACATAATGCATCAGCATATGTTAACATTAATGCTTATAATCAAATTATAACACAGACTTATCTTTTAAAACAACATCGTTGTACCCAAATATTCTTACAAAACAAGTGATCAACTGCTCCTGTATCACAGCTTCAGCAGGAAGCTCTACATCTGTCTCATTCTTCAAAGACGTAACACCTTTATCGACAATCCCACAAGGCACAATATGCTTAAAGTAGTTTAAATCAGGGTCCATGTTGAATGCTAATCCATGAGATGTGATCCCAGATGAAATTCTAACTCCAATCGCGCCAATCTTTCTGTCCTCAACCCAAACCCCAGTTTCGCATTTTTGTCCAGCCTGTGCTTTCACACCATACATAGATGCCAATTCAATCATGGTTAGCTCAAGCTTCTCAACGTACATTCTAGCGCCTAAACCAATATCTCTCAACGAAACAATGGGATATAAGATCGCTTGGTGAGGACCATGAAAAGTAATGTCACCTCCTCTTTGCGTATAGTGAAGTTCCGCCCCCATGGACTTGAGCTCGGTATCAGGAATGAGTAGATTATGAACTGTTTCCCTTTTGCCAACTGTATACGTCGGTGGATGCTGTAGAGATAATAGGGTATCAGTAATTTTTAGAGCTTTTCTATCAGATGCCAGCTTCTCTTGCAGCTTCAGTGCCTCCAAGTAATTTATCGTGCCCATCTTCCAAACCTCAAGGCTGCGCCTCATTTGCCTGAACATCACGAAACAATCAATCATTCGTGTAAGTGAAGAATACTTAAACAAAATGACAAGCTCACGATATCAGATTTGGTGGCCGGAGCAGTTTCTCAAGTCACAAACTTATCCCAAATGTTATACTCTACATTTTCTCAAAGTAAAGACAAAGATACACCTTACGCGCATAGAAGAGTTTTAAACAAATCTGAACTATTACAATCCAAAATAAAAAAAGTTCGATAAAGAAAACCTACACTACCTAAACTAGCTTATTCTATGCTTCACCCGATGTCACGGGGTCTTGTCCACAAACGGCCTCCATTCTCACATTTGTTTTCTTCCGAGAAATGGATCCATGATATTAGAAAGCAAACAAAATCACACAAGTAATCAAATGTGTCTCAAATTTTGCCTACCTGAACCTCATTCAATAGACTAATATTGCAATAAAACTTGTTCCATAATTTAAACAGAACTTATTCTAAATCATTAATCAATTAGGCTTCTTTAATCACACAAATCATCTTTCATCCCAAATTCACCTATTTAGCAAACCATTATTATTCCTTTTAACTAGTCTTCATTCTAAACAAACAGATTGTCCATTCCATGAATCACAGAATCACATCGCCAGGATATCAAATCGAAAAGGAAACGAACATAGAATTGAAGAATTGGAGCCCACTTCTCTTTGCAATTTTGGCTATAAACAGAGAGCTCTAGAACTCAGATTGAGAACACACTCGGAGTGACCAATGGCCTCAAATGGTACTCATCATTCTCAACAGAGACTCTCACCAAGGATATATACATTTTAAATCCAATTTAAAAATTTGTCTTTGAATTTGATTATTCAATGTAATGCCAAATCAAGATCTGGGGTTTTCCTTCTTTTTTTTTATTACAAGGGAAACCCGCAGCCGCTACCCTTTGGGTGCGCACAGGGTAAAACCCCCGCTCCTATGCAATAGCTCGCAAACCACATAGGAGAGGTAACCCGCATTAGGCAAGCCCGGTGCAACGAGCTCGACCCAGAAGGCAAACCCTTTGCTTTCGCTGGCAAGGGGTTTCGAAATTGAGACCTCCAACATGAAAGTCCCAAGCCCAAACCACTGGGCCACCCCGAAGGGTTTTCCTTTTTTTCCTTCTGTTATTGGACAAAGTAATCAATTTCATAATTTAGTTTACAACAACAAGAAAAACCCTTTTTACAAAATAAAACCCTATATGCTCAAAACTCAAAAGTTAAGGAAGCTAACAAAGCCAGATCTGTTTTTTTTCCCTTCATTGACCTACCATAGATCAAACAGAAAAGCCCCTTGAAAGCATATGAGTGTTACATCAAAATATTCACCAAAAATGGATTTTAAGAAAAAGGGAAACACTCAAATCAATTCAAAGAAAGAAAAGTAAGTTAAGGAAATATATATATAAAGATAAATAAGGTAGAGAGAGAACCTACAAGATTTTTCGGGGGAAGCTTCAATTCACTGCAAAATCTTATTTTTTGTTAATTTTCCACTCCACTCCATTTCTTTCCACCCTTTGCTTCTCACAGTTTTTCCATTATTGGGTTATTGGTTGGATTTTGAGTTTGTAATATGAATTATTGGGTAAATTGATAATCTATTAAAATTATAATAATTTATTATTTTTAGCTGTAGATAAATATTAATTTCACTATTTTACTGATTGCTCACTTATCCTTTTAACCTTCAATTTCACGCTATATGTTACTTTGAGTTTGCAATTTCACATTATACTTTGTTTCTTTTAATTTCTTTTTGTGTTGCACTTGTATAACTCTTTTCACGTTAGTTATTACTTATTATTGTTTCTATTTTATGAGCTCTATAAAGTTATATAATTATTTTTTCATTTTAAATTATTAAAGAAGTCATATATTTATTTTATGAGTATCTTTTATTAGTAAATTAAAAATCAAAATTAATAAATATTATCTTATTAATTTAGTATATTTATAAATGAAATCAATAATATATAAAATCAAATCGAACCGAATAGACTATAAGCACATGGACAAATATTACATTATCTTGTGGTAACCACTGGTCACCTTGGGCTCACGCTTATCTCTCCACGTGTCATACGAAGCTTCTATTGACATCGAATATATCTCCATTAATTTTTATTTGCCTACCACATTAATTAGAAAAATTACATGTTTATTTTATTTGTTGATTTAAAAAGTTAAAAGATAATTTAATTTATTTACTCAATAAAAATATTACATTAATTTTTATTTGCCTACCACACTTCTAAAAGATATTTTTTGTCACATTAATTAGAAAAATTACATGTTCCTCACAATTATTTGTCACATTTTGACTCAGCACACCCATTAAAAAAATAATTATTGACAGATATGTTTAGTATTAACTATTAAGTCTAAATAATTTGAAGGAACGGTATTTAATATTGAGGGTAAACATGAAAAAATATTATTGTTGTTTTTTATATGTCAAAAGTGACAAGTACAATGAAAATTTTATTTTAAGAATAATTGACAAGTAAAAATAAACAGAAAAAGTAATAAAGAGACCATTAGCTATGTTATGTTAGAGATCGAGTTGTATTTAAATTCAATTAATCAAATAAAGAGATGTCTTTTCAGATTTTCAATAATTTTGAAAATGAAATTAGCGTTTCATACATAAATTGAAAAATATTTTCAATACTTCTCTCAAGAAATTGAATTCGTAAAGTAAAGTGGCAAAAAAGGTAGATATAGAAACAAATTAAGTAAATTAAATTATCTTTTAACTTTTAAAATCAACAAATAAAATAAACATGTGTTTTTTCTAATTAATGTGATAGGCAAATAAAAATAAATGAAAATTAATGGAGATATATTCGATGTCAATAGAAGCTTCGTATGACACGTGGAGAGATAAGTGTGAGCCCAAGGTGACCAGTGGTTACCACAAGATAATGTAATATTTTGTCCATGTGCTTATAGTCTATTCGGTTCGATTTGATTTTATATATTATTGATTTCATTTATAAATATACTAAATAATACTAAATTAATAAGATAATATTTATTAATTTTGATCCTTAATAATTTGATTTTTAATTTACTAATAAAAGATACTCATAAAATAAAGGGAAAAAGGACAAATATACCCACGAACTATCGTAAATGGTATGTAAATACCCTTTGTTATACTTTTAGGATGCTAATGCCCTTACCATCCAAATTTTGGGGCTTATATACCCTTTCTACTAACGACAGAACACGTGTCACAATCTAAAACATTTACCTAATTTTTATTAAATTTTTACCCATAATAAAAAAATCCACCCATATTAATTTAAAACCCACCCAAATAACCTAATACCCAGCCCAAATATAACCCAAAACCCTCAAATTCTTCGTGTATCATCGTTGTTAGTCTTGTCTCTTTAGATGCATCTCCTGGAACTTTGATAGATGAATTTCCTTTGGGTAGAACCCCTGTTGATTTGGCTTCTGCCAATGGACACAAGGAAATATCTGGATTTCTTGCTAATCTTTTTTTACTACTCACCTTTCTAAGCTTACTGTGACTGATGCAAAGGAAGAACTTGCTTCAAAAGTTTGTGAAGCAAAAATTGGAGAAACAGTTACAGAGCATGTAAATTCCATGATAGGTCCAGTGATTTTGATAGAGTAGAAAGGGTAACAATTATTTGATTAGTGATCGTAAGAAGTACTATCATAAAATTCGTAAGCAAAGCCTCTGAACAACTGTATTAGTGGTCGTCTTCATGGGGGAAACTAACTTTAGCTTTCTTTCTCCTAATTTTACGAGTTTCCATGTCATAGAATCTCACATGTTCTTCAATAGTGTTGGAAGTACCTAATCAAATCCTAATCCCTTTTCTCAGGTCACAAATTTTAGCTGCCCATTTAATCCATGGCCGTTGTCGTATTTCCCTGAAATATTCTTCCTTTGCCTCTTCTTCGTCTTGTGGATCTGCTCACTACCTATTTGTAGAAAAGCCTAGCTTAAAACTAGCTCAAAGAAAAATGCATCAGTTCAAATCTAATTAATTTATTACAACGTCGAGGGTTGAGCTCGTTTGGGATTTGGAGGAATATTTTCGTGAACAACGGCTTGAAAAACGAAAAACTTGGCCAGAAATCAACCAAACTTGACCAAAATTCGGAGGATGAGAAACAGAGAAGATGGAGAAGTGTTTTGAGGGTTTCGGGTTATATTATGTTATTTGGGTAGGTTTTAAATTAATATGGGTGGATGTTTTTATCATGGGTAAAAATTTGGTAAATATTTTAGATTGTGACACGTGTTCCGCCGTTAGTAGAAAGGGTATATACACCCCAAAATTTGGACGATATGGGCATCAACATCCTAAAAGTATAACGAAGGGTATTTCCATACCATTTACGATAGTTCGAGGGTATATTTGTCCTTTTTCCCTAAAATAAATATGACTTCTTTAATAATTTAAAATGACAAAATAATTATAGGGAAAAAGGATAAATATACCCCTGAACTTTCGAAAATTGTATGTCAACACTCTCCGTCATACTTTTCGTCCATCAAAGCCCCTGCCGTCCAATAATCAGCGCACATTTGCCCCTCCCACTTAACGGAACACTCAGCTTGTACACATGGAGCAATCCTAAGCCACAACCCGAATTGATCAATTATTTAACCCAAATTTCAAAAAACCGTCCATGACCCATTCAACCCACCCGATTTACTATGGACCAATTCATCCAATGTACCGGCCACCGCCGGTGACACCAAAAGACCCATGAAATTTCTATCTCGTTCTTGGAGTCACTGTTTTTGAAGTCTCTAAAGCTTTAGCTCCTCCTCAAGTTTTACCTAAATCACTTTTTTCTGCTGCCCCTTCTTATATTGGGAGTGGTAGTGGTACCGGAGGATATTGCCACCGAGTTAGATGAATCCGCCATTGTTTCCGACAACCCTTTTTCTTTTGCATCTTCTGAAACTTCACAGTTTATTATGGAACACATTATGTCTGTTTTTGTAAGTACCTTTCTTCACCGCTCAGAGGAATTTGGAAATTTGATTTATTTTTTTTATTATTACTGTTTTCAAGTGAAACCTATTTTTTATTTTTGGAGTTTTTTTGGTGGGTTTTACTCTTTTTTTTTGGATTTATGGGAAAACCAAGAGCTTCTTTAAGTTGGGGGACATTAATGGTGACACAACTTGTCACCGTTACTTTATGATTTCTTGAAAACATCAGTGTATTGAATTTATTTTTTGCTTTCACAGAGGGACTGCTTTTACTCTCTCTTAGTTTTGCTTTGATTATTTTAATAATTTAACATCCATCTGAATTGGTTCTGGACGGCTCTCTGGACAAGAACGAAATAGAAATTTCATGGGTTCTTTGGTGTCTCCGGTGACAGTGGTCGGTACATTGGTTGAATTGGTCCATAGTTTATTTGTGGGTGAATCAGGTGGGTTGAATGGGTCATGAGCGGGTTTTTGAAATTTGGGTTAAATAATTGGTCAATTCGAGTTGTGGCTTAGGATTGCGCCACGAGTACAAGCTGAGTGTTCCGTTAGTGGGAGGGGCAAATGTGCACCGATTATTGAACGGAAGGGGCTCTGATAGACGTAAAGTATGACGAAGGATATTGACATATCATTTTTGAAAGTTCGGGGTATATTTGTCCTTTTTCCCATAATTATATAACTTTATAGAGCTCATAAAATAGAAACAATAATAAGTAATAACTAACGTGAAAAGAGTTATACAAGTGCAACACAAAAAGAAATTAAAAGAAACAAAGTATAATGTGAAGTGAAACCATGTGGACCACCTGAACTATCTACATTTAGACTAAAACAACTCTTCACATCTTCTATCTTTAGAATTTCATGAATCTAATTATTCAGTTCTGCATCAAATATAATCATTATATGGATAAGGCCTTAAAAACTCTCCCAGGCACTAATCCCAAGACTCTTCCCTAAAGGCTCCTTCCAGGCTTTTGGAACCTCCTCTGGTGGTCTTCAACCACTGGAATCTCTTTTTCAACCTTTTTTTGAAAGCCTTTTTTCCAGACTATGGAAAATCGTATTTATTTCAGATTTGAGAGGAAGTCTTATGACATTTCAGAAACCAAATCGTCATTCGAAACCTGGTTTGAATGGGTGGAGAGCGCCAGATTGTTTACGAGGAAAATGACATTGTGCAGTGGAGCTCTTTGGTGGCTATGCAGAAGAATGAAGGAAGTATCAGAAGGGGGAGGACTTTCAAAACATGGAAAGTCATGGATGTTTCTATTAACATTTTTTGCTCTTTAAAGTTCAACAAGTTCGGTAGATTCCTGTCAGTTATCACAATAAATAGCTATTCTAGATCAGTCATTATTATTCCTGAGAACAAGGCCAATGAGGGGTGGTTGGGTATTGTAAATCGCATTGAAAGCTTCATTAAGGGGGTCTTTAAAGCATGGTTATGCTCCAATGTCTGGGGCCTTGAAACATCAATTTTTGAGGGGTGAAAATAGCTATAAGGAAGCTCTCCAAAAGAATAGGTGGATTGCTCAGGAGCCAATCATTTTAAACGAGCAGAAGATTCTGAAAGTCACTACAAGCCATGATGAGAAGGACCTCCTAAACAGATGCTTAATAGGGAGTTTTCCCGAGTGTGATAAGATCCCAACGAGGAGTGAAGTAAGAAGGTGGGCTCAACAGGTTTGGAAAGGAGTTTTCAACTTCCAAATCTTTGATATGAATGGCATACAGTTTATGTTCGAGTTCCATTCGAGAGAGGAAGCAGAACATATTCTTCTTGGCAACTGGAAGAGGCAGGGCAAGCAACTAGTGTTGGATTACCCTTCGGGGTGGCCCAGTGGTTTGGGCTTGGGACTTCCATATTTGAGGTCTCAAGTTCGAAACCCCTTGCCAGCGATAGCAAGGGGTTTGCCTTCTGGGTCGAGCTCGTCGCACCGAACTTGCCTAGTGCGAGTTACCTCTCTTATGTGATTTGCGAGCTATTGCATAGGAGCGGGGGTTTTACTCTGCGTGCACCCAAAGGGTAGCGGCTGCGGGTTTTCCTTGTCATAAAAAAAAAACTAGTGTTGGATTGGTGGTCTCCAACAGTGGGTGCTTTCCCAACCCATCACAAGTTTGGCTGGTTTTGGGTTAGAATCCTCGACCTTCCTTTGCAGCTTTGGTCGGCCAAAATCATTAAAGAAATAGGAGATAAGTGCGGGGGTGGCTAGAAACAGAAGAAGAAACCTCGTGGGAAAGAACCCTTAAATAAAGAGCCTCTTATAAGCAATATATTGTGGGACCCTGTCTGAACCAAAATCACATGGGCACAACAAATGTGAGTTGGCCACCTATGGAGTCTTTTAATGTGGGTTGTAAACCTACGGATTGTTTTGGGCCAGGGCAATTTCGTAATTATGAGCCCCCTGGGGGAGCCCAAGTTTTGGATTCTTAAAATTTTAAGCCCAAAAAGAAGCTGTCAGTGAAAACTTAAATCAGCACAACTCACATGGGCCAGTACCTATGGGCCTGCTCTCTAACTCAATTAATATAGAGCCTTTTCTGGATAAAGTTAACTTATGGCCCAACATCACAGAAACCCAAGACAGCTCTTTAACCTTAGTCGATCAAAGCATTATCTCTGAAGTTGAGAAATTGCTTGACAAGCAGGAAATTGAGATTCTGGGAGCAGAACTGCAACTACATGCATGATTGGCAAATTTAACCATAAGAGGGGAAGAAGGCAGCGAAGAAGAGGTAGAAAACCAAGGCACAATGAAGCAAATAACTCTCTTGGGGGATCATACCTCAATTTGTTCTGATGACTCTGGGTGTAGCAAAGCAGCAGGGGAAAAATCGAATTTATGGGTCCAAAAAAATATCCTCTGATTAAGTCAAGAATTTGGGGTTGCTTTCGACGGGTGTATAGAAGAGGCCACAACATTGTTCCTCAAAATTGATCAAAGGAGAGAGAAGGAAGCTCCAACAACTAAACTCTCAACATCAAATCACGACAAGTAGATGGTCCCAAAAGAGCTCAAAAACCTTTTCTTTGATATAAAGTTTAAGGATGCAGAATCAAGGAGCGACTCACGAAGCAGAGGGTGGAAACAATCCATTCAGTTGTTATGAAGCTGAAAATTCTACCATTGAATGTTAGGGGGTTAAATAGGGAGGAGAAAAGAAATCTAGAATCCAACGGGAGGGAGCAGACATTATAGTCTTGGTTGAGACAAAACTAAATGGGACAGTGGGAAGCTATATTCAACAATTAGGTGGGAATAGATGGATGGAGGAAGTATGGATGGAAGCTTTAGGGGCTAAGGGAGGAATCATTATCATGTAGGACAAAAAGGCTTGGAGGGGGGAGGAAGTAGAGAGTGGCAACCAAATGATTACTTGCAAATTGTGTGGGATTAATCAAGATTTAGACTGGTTTATCACAGCTGTCTATGCATCTTGTGGTAGGAATGAAAAAAGAGATTTATGGGAAAAACTAGGAGCTATGAGGAGTTTGTGTGAAGGGACTTGGGTGGTTTGAGGAGATTTCAACACAATAAGATTTCCATCTGAGAAAACTAATTGTGTTAACCTATCTGGAACAATGTCTGATTTTTCCAGCTGCATTAATGAGCTGGAACTCATAGACCCTCATCTTTTCAAGGAATCCTATACTTGGAGAGGAGGGGCAAATTACAGGAATGCTTCTAGTATAGACAGGTTTTTGTATTCTTTTCCTTGGGATGAAATGTTCACTCAGATTAGGCAAAGCTCTCTTCCTAGCCTTGGGTCTGACCACAACCCCATCTTTTGACTTGTGGAAATGGTAATTTCAAGAAGTCTTACTTTAAGTTCGAAAAGTGGTGGCTTAATGTGGAAGGTTTCAAAGAAAAAGTTCAAGAATAGTGGTGTTCTTTTAACATATCTGGTACCCCTGACTATATTCTGACAACAAAATTAAGCATGTTAAAGGCTAAACTCAAAGAATGGTGCAAAGAGCACAAGGTGAACTGGAAGGCAAGAAAAAGCCACATCCTAGATCAAATAGGCAACTTGGAGACCTTGCAAGAAAGAAGACCCTTAAATGATGATGAGCTGTTGGTAAAAGCTCATTTAGCCATGGAATATGACGAAGTGGCCAGGAATGAAGAAATATTTTGGAGGCAGAGATCCAGAGTCCAGTGGATCAAATGTGGTTATAAAAACACTAAGTTTTTTCACAGAATAGCCACTGCACATAAAAAGACTCAACACTATAGATTCCTTGTTGATCAATGGAGAACTATCTAGTGATCCTGTGGCTATCAAGGGCTCCATTGTGGATTTTTGTCAAGATTTCTACAAAGAATCAGAAAATTGGAGACCTTATTTGAATCTTTATGAAGTACAAGGCATTTCAACATAAGAAAGAAACAACCTTGAGAGAGTGTTTGAGGAAGAAGAGGTACTGGCAGGGATAAAGATGTGTGCTGCAGAAAAAGCACCTGGACCAGATAGCCTGGCTTTCTTTCAAGCTTTCTGGGAAACAATAAAGGAAGAACTGGTGCAGACATTCCACAGATTTCACTCTCACCACAAGTTTGAGAAGAGTTGCAATGCCACTTTTGTAGCTTTGATTCCTAAGAAGGTTGGAGCAAATGATCTAAGAGATTTCAGACCCATTAGTCTAACCTCTGGGGTCTACAAAATCATAGCAAAGGTGTTGGCGGAGAGATTAAAGAGGGAAATAAGCAAAGTTGTAAACAACCACCAGATGGCTTTCATCAAAAGGAGACAAATAATAGATGTGGCTCTTATTGCTAGTGAATGCATCGACACCAGGATTAGAGGAGATGTGCCTGGAGTTATGTGCAAATTAGATATTGAAAAGGCCTTTGACCAAACTACTAGGTTCTCCATTCTGATCCCTAGTCCCCTTTCCTGTTTATCATAGCTATGGAAGGGCTAGGCAGTCTGATGAGAAGGGCTGCAACAAACAACTGGATAAAAGACTTCAGCATTAAGAACAGAAACAATGAAATCATGGAGGTGACTCACTTATTATATGACGATGACACTGTGGTTTTCTGCGAAGCTGAACAAAAATAAATTTGCTACCTAAGGGTGATACTGGTTATCTTTGAAGCTTGCTCTCAGTTGAAGATTAACTGGAGGAAAAGCAATATTTTTCCAGTGAAAGAGGTGCATAAATTCAGTCTCTGGCATAATTTTGAGGTGTAGGATAGAGGAGTTGCCCACAAATTATTTGGGAATGCCATTGGGTGCTAATCAAAAAATTGCGAATATATGGGATGGAATAATAGAGAAAACAGAAAAAAGACTAGCTCTTTGGAAATCACAATACCTTTCCTTGGGAGGTAGAGTTGTTTTGATCAATGCAGTACCTAGATTCTCTGTCAACATATGTAATGTCTTTATTTCCCATCCCCGGTGAGGTGGTGGAAATCTTGGACAAGTTGAGGAGGGATTTCTTATGGCAAGGAAGCAAGATTGAGAAAAGTTTCAACCTAATAAAATGGAGCGCAATTCAGCAAAGCAAGAGTTTTGGAGGTCTAGGAGTGAGGAACCTAAAGCTTCATAATAAGAGTTTACTTATCAAATGGCTATGGAGATTTACTCAAGAAAATCAGTCTTTGTGGAGGGAGATTATCTTTCATGAGTATGGTCCGGAGGGGCAGTGGTGCACTAATAAAGTGACTAATACATATGGGGTTGCGGTTTGGAAATCTATCAGGAATCTATGGATGACTCTCAAGCTAAACACTAAAGTTAGAGTTGGTAGGGGAGACAAGATACTTTTTTGGGAAGAGGACTGGAGTGGTCATGGCACACTTCACTCCCTTTTTCCTGGACTGTTCTCAATAAGCTTGAATACTGGATGCAGTATACAAGAAATGTGGTCCCCTCAAGGGTGGAACCCGACTTTCAGAAGACCCCTAAATGATTGGGAAATACCATGGGTGGTAGATTTTCTAAAATTAATAGGAAACTTCCCGGGCACTAATACAAACTCAGACAAACTCATTTGGAGGCACCACAATGATGGAATTTTCACTGTTAACAAAATATACACAAAAGGGGACTGCGTGTTGCTGCAGGCAGGTCAACTGGACCTTGGAATACTATATGGAAGAGTAGGGCTCCTAATAAAGTGAAATGTTTCACTTGGCTAGTAGCTAGGAAAACATGTTTGACACATGAGGCATTGCAAAAAAAGGGGTCCATCATAGCATCTAGTGCCTCCTTGTAAACCAACAAACACTTTTTCATGCATTGCAAAGTAACGACACAAGTTTGGGCTATGTTCACTTCCATTGCTGGAATCAACTGGATCATGCCTGAACATACTGCAGATTTGCTTAGCTGTTGGATCAGAAGAGGAGGAAGCACAAGCCAAAAAAGATGGTGGAGGACAGTCCCAACCTGCATCTGGTGGACAATTTGGAAGGAGAGGAACCAGAGGATCTTTGAAGGAAAAAAATCCTCTATTTTGAAGGTTAAGTGGAAAGTTATTACTCCCTCCGTCCCATTTTATGTGGCACCATTTCCTTTTTGGTTAGTCCCAAAAAAAATGTCACATTTCCTAATATGGTAAGTATTTAAAGGTACAATTCATCTTTTACCCTTGTTGGTCCCACTTAATCTTAAAATAATACTCCAATACATTTATGAGGAGAGAGAAAAGTGAGTCTACTTTTTAAAGGGCAATTTGGTAAACATTTCAAAGTCTTCATTTATTTCT
>JAJOOE010022085.1:0-20973 GCA_036250405.1 Solanum raphanifolium | reverse complement strand
GATGTGATGTCTAATATGAGGTAAAGGTAAGGGTTAGTAAATTATACACACGTAGCCGGACCAAGGTGCGGGGTGAAATTCTCTAGATGTCGGACCAAGGATTTAGAGATACCTAACTTATCACTTTGCATGTAATACACTAGGAAATGATTACTATTATTAGGATTACCGCGTTATGAGCTTATGGGGAACATATTCCTAGTTACTTTTAATAATCTGAATATAAATAAATACTTAGTTCAAAGCTATCTTTTTATTGTTTTTGTTTTATTTCAATTTAAACCCCTTCCCCCTCCATTTTTATATAACCACTATCGAGTTACATATTTGCTATTGACAATATTCTTCCATATTCTCTGTGGGATCGACCCCGACTCATAGTTGGGTAAATATATTGCATACAATCGTTTATATTTCTTTTCAAGAAGCATATTTGAACGTTATCAAATCCTACTCCCAACTGGAAATATGTATAACACAACATAACTGAAATATTGGATAGCTCAATATTCTGACATGCAAATTTGAGAATACAAGATTTTGGAAATGACAATGTAACATTCGAAACTGGAGTATGTTTATCTGCTTAATGGACCTAGCAAGTGTAATTCGTGAATAAAGAGAATCTACATAACTAGGGTTCTGAATTTCATACAAAGCAACGATTTCAAGAAAACATGATAGTCTGAATAAGAAAATTTTAACAACTAAATTACAGCTAATATCTAAGGTTTTAGCAACCCTAGGTCTAAGCAAAATATAAGGAATCAAGAATCTGACTGAATTCTAGGGACCTAGTTGATGAAAGTAACCCACTAGTGAAATCCCACATACCTGGAATGGAAGAAAACTTGGGGTATGAACCACGGATCCTGGTCCCACCTACGGTCTGTAGGTCCTGCTGTTGGCCAAGATTTTTCTGGGAGTTTCGAGGGGAAGTTGAGGTGACAAACCACGAACCCCACTTACGGTTTGTGGTTCAACCTACGTTCCGTAGGTGGCCTCCGTTTGTGTCACCTGTAACTTCTAAAAATCTTAAATTTTGTCCTTTATCGAATCTGGGGTGTTACAATAGTGGATGCCCCGCATCGTAGTTCTATGGGTAGTATATCACCTATGGGAGTTGAAAACTAGGAGATGGACTAAGAGCTTTATTAACTAGGTGGTTGGGGGTTAGTTTATCAAACTCCAACGATACTAGAGCCACTGTTCAAGACTGAGTATTATCATCTTTATTTTTTGAGATAAAGGCTTGACAAAATGGTGATCCTAGCTTAGATAAGCTTAGAGGCAAGGCTTAGCAACAATTTTTTTTACCCTTGATAAGGCAAGAGATACAATCTTCAAATTCAGAGATCAATTATATGTTCTGAATGCCATAGGGCTTCAATAGAAAATTATGGGACAGGCAAACCATTCTCGTTGTTCGGTTCACATATGATCCATGAAAATTTGTCATGGTATTAAGGAGATATGTTGTCAATCGGGAGAGGTAGAGAATCAAAAGTTAGTTTGCTGACTCAAGAGATAGTAATTCCATTCTGGAAGTGGAAGGAGATAAATATGAATTTTCTCACATGTTTGCCTCATTTGCGAGGGAAGATCATTCCATTTGGGTGATTATTCACATATAGACGAATATCAGCTAGTTTCTATCTAATCAGGACTACATTCTAGTGGAATGCTATGTTGGGATATACATTAGAGAGATATTAAGACTCCATTGTGTCTAAGTATTTATTTTTTTTGGATAGATGAACACATTTTATAGTACACTCACAGAGATCCTTGTTGAAGTGTTTGGGGGCTCAAGTTAATCTTAGTATGAATTTCATCTTCAAATTGATGGCCAAGCTCAACATATGATCTAAATTCTCAAGAACATGATATGAGTAAGTGTGCTAGATTTTAGTGGGAAGTGGTATGATCACGTGTTACTGATTGAGTTTTCTTATAATAACAACTTCCAAGCAAGTATTCAGATAGGTCCTTATAAAGCATTATATGGGTGGAAGTGCAGGTCACCAATTGATTGGTTCAAGATCAGAGAAGTAGAGTTTCTAGGTCCCGATCTAGTTCAAAAAGTGATAGAGAAGGTACAACTCATTAGAGATTGGTTGTAGATAGAATAGAGTCAACATAAGTCTTATGCAGATACTTGATTGTAAGACCTAGAGTTTGATGTTGAAGATTATGTTTTCTAGAAAGTATTGCCTAGGAAGGGTATCATGTGATTCGTCAAGAATGGGAAATTGAGTTAAGTCGAGTCCAAGATATGCAAGGCCATATAAGATTATTTGGAAGATTCGTAAAGTGGCGTACGAACTTGATATGCCTTCATAATTGAAAGTGGTCCATCTAGTGTTCCATGTATCTATGTTGTAGAAGTGCATTAAAAATGCTTCACAGATTATGCCCGTTGAGTATACTCGTGTCTCTAAGGACTTATCGTATACCGAGGTGTTAGTGGCTATGTTGGATTGGCGGGTAAGAAGGATTTTGACAAAAGAAGTGGTTTCTGTGAAAGTGTTACGGTGGAATAACAACGTCGAGGAAATAACTTGAGATGTCGAGGAGGAATTAAGGAAAAAGTACCCCCACCTATCAACTACCCCTACCCATTAACCACTTAAGTTTATTGGCTTGTCGCGAGCTAATATACGAAGCCTTTTAAGTGGATTTTTGAGAACCAGATTTAAGATTTGCAGACATAATAAATATAGCCTTGCAAATAGTACAGTAGCAGCAAAGAAATACAACCAAGAGATTGTTCGAATCCAATCATAGATGAATGTTCTTAAGGAGGGGAGAATGTGAGACCCCCTAGTTCTTTCATATAATATGCGTAGCATTGCATGAGTGTATGTGATTTATCTTACTTGGTGTATCACATCAAGAGAATAAGGTTGCAAAGGGGTGGTAAAATAAAAGAATTATACTAATGTTATGGGTCAAGGATGCTCTTAAACAAGTTCAAGTTAAATAATGTCTCTTTTAACACCCCGCCCGTTCGGAAGGTTTAAGTTAACCAGTACCTTTTGGGTAAGACTAAGAGGGTCATATATGCTAAGAAGGTGTTTTTTAAGGTGATAGTTTCATAGTGATCCTAAGTTAAGTTTTGAACTCAAGCAAGTTGGGAAATAAAAAGTCGGCAAAAGTTAGAGTAAGTTCCTACATAAACTTTCTGAAATTTGGGTTAAATTTCTTGGAGCTTTTCACCCAATATATCAAATCGAAGGTCTACGAGTCTACTTTCCAACACACTAAACTATTTGTCCATACGACTTCAGAATTGAGAGATATTCAGGTTTTTAGTGAGATAGCACAAGCAGGCAAGTGAAGGTGGGTCCCTAGCCCCTATGTCGGTTTAGCTTTATAAGATTTGATATCCCTTCATTTTATCTCATCATTTTCGACCAAATAAGAAAAAAATAGTCCTCAATCCTCTTTATATGATTTCAACATGGTTTCACCCTCGGAATGTTCATAGAGATTCTGTTACTTCTTTCCTTCTCGATTGTTTGGATTTGAAGGATTATTCATGGTGAAGGAGTCTCGGTTTTCGTTGGTGTTGCTTCTGTTTGGAAGTAATGATTCTCACCCTTTATTTTATTGAGTGAGTCCAAGTTATTGCTATGCTATATAAGCCAGAACAGGAATAGACTGCTGGAAAAATCATAATTGGATAGTTATGTGATGTTGGGTTAATTTGAATTAAATTCTGATGTTGTTGTGGCTGGAATTTTTGGAAATGCTTTGTATGTGTATGGTTCTTGTTGATATGAGTGTGAAAGAGAAGAAGAAGTATAGATGGGTATTTAATTGTAAGATAAATTAGTGTAACATTGGTTCTATTATTGCATTGCAATTTTCAAATTGTTTCTTCTTGGTTCAAGGTCTTGTGTTTAAGGAGATTGTTTGTTATTAACGAGACATGCTAAAATACTATAAGCTCAATCAATTTTAAGTTAAGGTTATGCCCTTTTAAACTCTTATTGCTTATGAAGAGAAAGACATGATTCAAAATGTAATTATTAGACGAACTCACAGGATAGTGATCGGAAGTCGTGAGTTCGAGTTATTATTGTTATATTGAACAATTATAGGACTGTATTACATATATATTTTTTTGACTTTGATGGTTTGAAGACTCGTGGTTGGGATTTAGTTGTGGTTATTTTGGGGTTGGAAAAAAGGGGTGTGGTGATACGCCGAGTTTTATTGTTGTGCAGGCATACTTTATTTGGGTGTTGTTGACTATTGCGTAGTGCTCCACTCATTAATAGCTGATGCAAAAGTATATGTTATGTAATTAATTTGGGTTTGTAATTTTGAGAAGAAAATGTAATGAAGCATACATTTAAAAAGGGTCTAGCGAGCTAATCACTCTGCTAGTAATCTCTAAATTGCTACTTTGACCCTGACGTGTTAATATTCTATCTATAATGAGTGTGTGACATGAGTAGATTATATACTCTAAGGAAAGTGTATAGTCCGCATTAATACCGCAAGACCCAGAATTGAGGTTTGTTAGGGCTAAGTGTTACTTCCTTTGAGCATGAATTTTAGAATCCTAAATCATCGAAGCTTGTTTTACTTTTCTATTGTTCGAAAGTCCTTTTCTGAAAGACGTTGGGATTACAGCAGGCGTATTTTTGTGACTCCATTATGTTGAAATTCCACTCGTTCAGTTATATAGAGTACCCGACGTCTATGTGACATTTCGTCGATTCCCTTGACTGTAGGTCCATGTGTATATATTCTTCTTCTTCTTTATGTGTTGTAACTTAGAACTATTAGGGAGGAACATTAAGAGTTTGAAATAAGTCCTCCTTCCTTGCTAATTTATTCATTTTTGAAAAACTTAAAAACAATATGTCGATTTCCAAAACTCTTAAATGTAACTTGTATGTTTAAACTACTAAAGGACATGTTATTTTTGAAATACTTTCTCTTAGATATTACTAAGGAAACATATATAAAAAGTAAGTGAAGCACCTTAAGATCTTTATGAACATCCTCAAGTTTAAGTTACCTTTCTTAATTTTATTTAAGTGTTCTAGTTTAATCTACAAGCACATAAGTTTATATAAGACATTTACATGTGATACGAAAGTGAGTACAAGATTATGAGGACAAGAGTACCAACGTGCCAAGATTGGCAACAAGATTAAGGTAACGTAAATGCATTACAAATCCATGCCATGACATGATATGCATTCTACTCCCGAGCTATAATCAAAAGTTATGGGGCCTATTGCATATATTTATACGAATGAGACACAGATGACCACTAGTTGGAAAATATGATGCCAGTTAGCTACCGGAAGGTACCGCCATTGCTAGCTCTTGGTTGGGTATGAAAAACATTTGCATCTCTCTCTCTATATATATATATACATACATATATATGTACACATATACATATACATATATATATATATATATATATTCACTACATACGATTCTGCGAGCATACCATGCATACTTAATTTGTATAAGGTCAAATGTCAGCCATGGAGGCTATAAGAGTTTATGTTTCAGTTGGTATCTTTATTACCCTTTTTATAGCAGTTATTTACGATTCTATTTTCTTCCTTACATACCAGTACACTTTATTCATAGTGACGTCCCATTAACTAGGGATGCTGCACTATCATTTTGTGTGTGCAAGTCCAGGTACGGATTCTGATTGATCCCTCCACTAGGATTTGGGGTTCAACTGTGAGTTGATAAGCTCCACCTCTTCCTGGAGCTTTCATAGGATGTTTACTTTTGTTGTACAATTTGGGTATAGTCGGGGCCTTGTCTCGACTAGTGCTTATGACAATCTTAGAGGCTATAGTCGACACAATATTCTGGGTTTCTTTTTGCCGCTTCCAGTTTCCACCCACAAAAGCTTGGCATGTATAGGTATGTATATGTGTATGTCCTCAATTACAGCCTCGTCGACCCGCTATTACTTTATTATTTTTGACTTGCCTACCTCTGTCTATATGAGTTGTTGTTATACAGGTTATGACCCTAATGGTCAAGCCTTAATATTTTAGATGTTATTTTGCCCGACCTTCTAGGCCCAAAGTTGAGTCAGTTGGTATGTTTCAGTGGCTAACTGGATTGCATAAGGTATCTAGTGCCAGCCACGCCTCCCCTAGTTAGGGGTGTGACAATTTGAACAAGGAAACAAAGAATATGTAGTTGAGGTTGTGAAGTTGTGCCATATGGCACCAATTAAAGCACTACCAATTTGTTGAAGACGGTGGAAGTCGCATTGTTGAAGTCGGTCAGTGTTTGCACAGAAACCCAATTCTTTTTAGTCTTGGTTTCCTAATTTTTTTTTACTCAATTATTTTATTTAAGGTTTTCTAGTTATATATGTAGTCCTTAAGAATATTCATTGGGGAAAAATCAAGTACAAAGTCATCGATACTTTTTACGTTTTTTATTTATTTTTCTTCTTTTCTTAGACAGTAGTAGCTAAAGACCCTTGTTATGGAGTTGTAATTATGGGTAATTGTTGACCGTCAATTGTTTTGAATTAATATTCGTAATCTATTAAATTAATTTTGTATTCATATTTTAGTATTTCATTCCTGATCACCATATCGATAAATATATTGTCTATTCCTGAACTCGAGAGACAGAGAGGTAGATAGACCAAAGAATACAAAGAGCTCAATCTCTCTTGCATATCATTTGTTCTGATTCATGTTCAAGATTGACACCCGGATGATCACCGACCTTTGTTATGAAACATGATAAAATATAAATACTTTCCAATTAAGTTGTGTCCATCCCCGCTCAAAGATGTAGTTAGACAGTCGATTGGAGTAGGAAATTAGAGGTTGATAGATCATGATCATAAAATCAACCCTATAAATCAGTAATTTGATAACCGTAGTTGATTCATTACATGAGTTGTTTTAGATGAAACCTTACGGATGCTACAACATATGAATTGTCCAAATCATTGTAAGTAATTTTATTATTTTAATCTTGCATTATTCTGTTTACAAATAAAAACTCAAACTATTTTGGCACTCTTAAATAAATAATAAGAATAGCACAGTTTAGTAAAATAGTTAATCAACAAGTCCCTTTTTGGGTTCGATGATCTAAGTCTTTGAGAGCTACTATATTACCTGCGCAACCACGTACACTTTTGTGTGCAATTGGGAGCAACAAGTTTTTTGTGCAACTGACAGAGACTTAGAAATTAATTACTCTTCTAAGTTATTCGTTTTTAACTTATGTTTTTTTTTAATTAGTTTTTTGGTACATATATTTTTTCACCTACTGATTAATACTCTTTTTGGGATGGACTCTACGTTAGAAATAGTGCGGGGGTGATGGTTATTCTTGTTTGGTAAAACCTTGTCCTTTGTAAATGAGCCCGCATTTACGATAATGTCAATATATTCAAGAGGGAGAGTTGTGTGCAACATATCTATCTTGTGAATATTGTGGTGGTCTGTGGTTCAGTTGTACCGTGTATTGTTACTCTACACCAAAACCCTCTCATGATGAATCTAATAATCTTTGTTCCTTTGTTAGTATGGATTCTTGTAGCAAATTAGTAGAGAAATATGGAGATCATTTTACGAGAATCGTATATGGGTTGTCCCACTTTTTAGATAGAAAAATAAAGCTCATGCAAGAGGTTGATATGGTTGTCTTGCATACTCAGAAAATAAGCAATTAATTGAATGTAAAGGTTGATGCGTTTGAAACTCAACAATCCAATTATGAGTTCAGTGATACTGAAAAAGACACTCAGAATTCAAATTGAGGATCTAAAACAGGAGGAGAAACAATGCCATCATACTTTTCTTGAAGATGCCACGTTTGAGAAGGAGTATACGTGTGAGCATGTTGCATTTGGTGTAAGTTTGGAAGAGGGACGTATTAAACCCCATTCAAATCACTTTTCAACATTATGTTTAGATGTTGACGATCCTTTAGGTCATTTGAGCTAATGAATAAGTGTGGGGATGAGAAACAAGAATCCTACATTCTTATCATTGCATCTGAAAAGATATACAATAACATGCCTCACTTCATACTGAAGCAATCCTACATGCACTAACAATTATTTGGCTTTTTTATTTTGCATATCACCACCCCTTCAGGGAGCAGAAAAATGAATCCAAAGTTACAGGTACAATTAAAAAGTTCAAATTCGAATGAAAAGGGGTCAATTTACTTTTGTTGTGTCACGACATTAAATTAGGTGCTTATTGGGAGGCAACCCAATTTGTAGTGTAGCTTCTTATTTTACTTTCTAGTGTAACTTTTTTTATTGCTTTTTGCAGATGAGGGGAAGTCTGAGTGCCAAACAATTTGAAGCAAAGGAGAACGTTTTAGCTGAAGTGTGGGGTGCGTATGACCCTTGAAGAAAATTTACAAAATATGCTACTAGCTAGGCCTAAAGGGCTCATGGAGTTTTCCTAACCTTTGTTTTAAATTTTTATTTGATGCTTTGGGAACCTAGCATCTTTTTAACTGTGGGGTGGAGGACTGAATTCTTAGTTTTTATTTTTTCTATTGAGTCTTTTCTTTTCTTTTCTTTTTTAGGATGGGTTCCTTGGATTTTATTTTTTCTCTTTTCCTTATGGTAGTCCCTTTGGATCAAGTGTCTTTTATTTTTTCGGAATAAAGTTCTCTTAATTTTTTTTCTTTTTTGGAGAGAAAAGAAAAAAACCCTTTTGAGTTATGTGATACTTGTTATATAGGCCTAATATTGAGTAGTACTTTCTTTTTAATGCTTGATTGCTAATGAAATCGAAGACTCTTACACCTAGACTCGTGATTGTGACGTTTTATATAGCTTATTTTATTTTGTAGTCTGTTATGATCTTGCCTCTCTTAGAAGTAGAATTTATCCATCTTGATTGATACTTGTGTCATGTCTGGTAAGAATTTATTTATTCCATGTTTTTCATATTAGTCTAGAATTGTCTTGCATGCTATTGAAGTGAAATAAAAAGAATTGCTCTCTTAGAAGATGATATTAGGCTTTCTTTGATTCTCCTTATGAATTTGAGCCTTTTCAGATATTATATCACTAGTTAGCCCTTTTGAGCCTATAGACTTTTGATGGTAGCCATATTTTGCCCTTAACTATTTATGGAATCCTTTGCACCTTGCTTCCTTCGGCACTGTAGTATAGATGTATTATAATTGTTATATCTAAAGAAAAAGGATGGTTTAGTGAAAAATGTAATGAATGATAGATACAAAGTGACAAACAAACCCTCTTAGAAAGAACGTGACATGATAAAAAAGAGAATAAATAAAGTGAAGCATTCTTTATGAGATGAAATTACTAGTGAAATAATTATTGAAGAGAGGGCTGAAAATAAAGAGAAGAAAATAATGGGTGATGAAGTCTAAAAATATGAATTGCTAAGGGATGTGTAATTCCCTATTATATAGTTTTCCTACCCATCCCCTAGCCTACAATACAACCAGTTTAAGTCATTTTTTATTATATTAGAGCATGCTTAATTAGTGGAGATATACATAATGGGAAAACATATGGTTCTTTGTGGATATACGTAAAGTTTATTTGTGTGTGTGAGAGTTCGTTCTTTGATTCCAAGTCCTTTATTTATGTTCAATCTATTGAAGTGAGTGTGTGGACTAGTTCTCCTTGTGAGGGAAATTGTTTCCTGATAGATAGGTGATTTTATTATCTTTATTTGATTATAATAGGTGAGCAAGCTTAAATTTGATGAGTTCAAAGTCCTTCCTTCACATTAGGAGGTTAGAGGTTTGTTGTTTATTTTTATATATTGCATAATGATTGAGAAATGTACTTGATGTTTTGAAATTTGTGTATGGCCAAATTATTTGTATCAACTAAAGTGATGGACTTCATAGTTTGATTTTTATTGAGATGAGCGTTAGTGTTTGCTCGAGGACGAGCAAAAATTTAAGTGTGGGGTGTTGATGTGAAGCCAAAAATATATATTTTTAATAATTATTTTTCTCACATTAAGTATTTTTATTTGTTCTTTTTAGCATGGATTTTATATATTGTGTGAAATAGTATATTTTATTTGTAGGGTTAAATTGGCGTAAAGATGAATAAAATTGGAGCTAAAATAAATTAAAGATGGAAGATTATAGAAGGAAATCAAGTAGAGAAATTAATATATTACATAGAATATTATATTATAATTATATATATTCCATCGTTTCCAAAGGAAACCAAGAAAATGTACCTGAGGTTGTAAAGCTATGCCACATGGCACAAATTGATGCAATACCAATTTGTTGAAGGCAACTCAAGTCGCATTATTAAAGTTGGTCCCTATTTGCGCAGAAACACAATTCATTTTAGTCATTGTTTCCTAATTTTTTTGGACTCAGTTATTTTTTTTTAAGGTTTACTAGATTCGTTAAATAGTTCATATAGATTTAACTGAGAAGTCAAAACATCCACCCCGTCTGGGATTCATCCAGAAACCCCTATTAGGTGCTCAGGGTTCATTCAGAAACTCGTTCACACAAATAGAATATGCTACCCCTTCAAAATTCAGCATTATGGACTGAATTGAGCAGTCAAAACTTCAAACCGAGGTCATCACAATAATAAATGGGTCTCACATTCAAGCTCCATTTAAAAGTAAAATTACTCAAGGAGGCTAGAAATTAACTCGAAAACCGTGGGTCCACATTAAATATCCCTCTAGACCGAATTTGATGTTCCGCAACTAACTGAACTGTCAGAATTGTATTCTGAGCATGTCTTCCTAAAAATTTCACCAAAGTCAACCGTGAAAATTTCAAAGCATCAAAAACATGAAAACTTACTCAAAATCAAAATAAACAATTATGTGACCAAACTGTCAGTCCCAGTAAGTCATAAAAGATTAGGAATCGCTAATCAAATGCACTAAATAACAAAAATAAGGCATTAATACATAAATAACCTAGAGGGTCATTACAATTATATAGGGCAGAGACATAATTTAGATACACAATTGTGATTTAAAATATGTTGCAGATATATAGGCTACTTAAAAGTGTGTGGAGAAAATCAAATTGATGGAGAAGGATAGAGAGAGAGAAAGAACGATTGATACAAGACGTCACTATTATGTATTTACTATAAAACCTAAAGTATAGCTATGTTTGATAGTTTTTTGAAAGTATCATTATGTATTGTAATACAATATAAAAATTATCTATACCACATAAGTTTTCCTTTATATTTTAAAAATACTCTATTTCAATATTCTAATTTTACTTTAAACCTTTAAATACATTTTAAAAATGGTCGGCTGTAAAAAAAAATCCCAGTATTTCATAGATATATCTATCTGAGATACATACTAGGAGAGAAACATGAAAGACATGTACATATTAATTGAGTGTAACTAAATAGCTTGATTAGTGGAGCAAATTGGACCTTTGAACAACATTTGATAATCTAAAACAGAAGAACTTCCTAATTTTTTTTAAAACATGAATTTTTTCAGAAATTGTGAAAATCACTTAGTGTATAGACATTCTGGTATATGGGTTTCAGATATGATTTACGATGGTTATAGAATTGATGATATTCTTCTAACGGATAAATCGAAGTACATAGATCTCATTGAGACAATTTAAATATAACTTCAAATTGATCAAAGTCTCAAAGCTATCGAGATCAGATACATGGTTAAAGGTAATTCCACATCAATCTAGATTCAAAATAACACGTGAATGCATTTGTTTTGAATTAAAATGATGTTATTCAAAAAAGTGACGGACAGTGTCCTTTAGTCCGTCACTTTTCTGGAATTTTTAAAATATTAATTTTCACAAAAGCGACGAACTGTGTCGCTCATTGGAAATAAAAAATAAATGAAAATATTAAAGAAGTGACGGACTCCATTGCTTTTGTTAAAAAAAATTCCTGAAAAATAGCTTTTTAGCGATGTTGTCCGTTGGTTTTTGAAAAGCGTCGAGCCAAAAAGCGACGAACATGACTGCGTCGCTTTTGACCGTCGTTTTTTGGCAGTTTTGTAGTAGTGACTATTGCATCATTTTTTACCTAGTTGACATTCCTTGATGTTCAATTTGTCTGATATGAGGTGTGGGAGATGACTTTTCGAAAGCTCAAGGAGTTGCTTACCACTGCTCTTATATTGACTTTTCCTGTTGAGGGCTAGGACTTCATGGTGTATTGAGAAGTATGAATCATTGGTTTGGTTTATGTATTTATTCTGCGAGGACGGGTTATAATTTATTCATTGAGGGATCTTAGTGTGTGCACGAGCGCAACTACCCCACACATTATTTAGAGTTGGCGGCAATAGTCTTTGCACTTAATATTTTAAGGAATTACATGTATAGACTTTGTTGGGAGATCAACACTGATGTAACAACCGAAGGTACACCCTAGATATGACATGGCATATAAAACCCCGAGAGGCCCTACACAAGACAATTGACATACATATACACAATATAATAGGAAAAGGTAGAAACCTGTATAAATTGTGTAACACCCCGTATCCTAGACATACAAGAATACAGATTTTAGAAGTTGCAGGTTCCACTGACGGGCACCACCCATGAACCGTAGGGTGACCCACGGACTGTAGTACGGTTCGTGGTTGGCCACCTGCAGCCCTTCCTCAAACAGCCCAAAAAAATCATTTAAGGATCAACCAATGCCAGGACCTACTGACCGTAGGTGGGACCACGATCCGTGGTTTAGACCCCCAGATTTGACCTCTCTGAAGACCAGCCGATAGTTGATAAGGACGGTCCGTCGGTTGGTCCTGACAGTTTTTAAGTCAGGGTCGTTTTGTTTTTTTCCCTATATGTTGTTCCCCTAAACTATGTCGTTTAACCACTAAACTACGTTGTTTTAGTCAGTTTTCGCCTAGTAACTTAATCAAAACTTACCCTAGTCAACTCATTCTCCAAAAATTCATCAAGTTGAACAAAAAGAAGAAGAAAGAGTCGACCAAGGTCTATCCAAGAACTCAACGATTTTTCTTCAGTTTCAGCCCCAAAATCAAATGATTTCTCTGTGAATTTCATCATCGGGTATGTGGGATTTCACTAGTGGGTTCCTTTCACCCACTAAGTCCCTATAATTCAGTAAGATTCTTAATACTCTATATCATGTTAGACCTAGGGTTTCTAGAATTTCAAATGTATGTTGTGATTCAGCTGTTAGACTAATCGAAATTAGTGTATCATGTTTTCCTGGAATTTTGCTTAGTTCTTGCATGATACTTAGAACCCTAGTTGTGTAGATTCCTTTAGTTCATGAATTACACTTGCTAGGTCAGTTATTTCAGATATACATGCCTCAGTTAAGAATGAATGCTTCATTATCAATATATTAATGTTGCATTTTTAGTTAGAATTTTAGTATTTTGAGCTAGTCAGTATTACAGAACTTCAGTTATAATGTCTTATTTACATAATCAGTTAGGAGTAGGCTTAATATCGAGTGGACTAAGGCTTAGTCACCCTCATAGTCCCTGAACTACGTGCTCCCATAGGATAAGTCCCCTATGTGGGCATCAATTTTAGTGATCACGCCAGTCATGCCTTTATACCCTTGGCAAGGTATATTGGGTCCTTTCGATGGGGCAATACATCGGACTCCACGGATTGCTCTCGTGGTTTTATGTCGATTAACAGTAGCTCCAGCCGTAATATTCTAGTGTATTGACCAATTTATAAGCTATAGTACAATATTCAATCTCAGCATGTTTATACTTGGTCAATACATTCAGTTAGCTCAGTATTCCCATTATGTTCAGATTATACCATTTCTCCGTTCAGTTTATTATATCTTGAATGCTCAGTACCTTTCAAGTACTGATGCATACTCTGCACTACATGTTCTCGTGATGTAGGTTCAAGTCCTCAGCATTCAGATCACGCATAGATCGGTTCCCGATATCCAATTCAGTAACATCAGTGGTGAGCCCTCATTCTTCGAGGAAAATTGACATGTCTTTTATTTAGTCATTCTATTGTAGTTTCAGTTTTCTGGAGCTAGCTGGGGCATAGCCCAACATCTCTAATCAGTAGAGGCTTTCATGCAGACATAGTTTAGATTCAGTTTTACTTTTGAGTTTGATATTCTAGTTTTCAGTAAACTCAGTTTTATATGTTAAGACCTAGAATGGGTATTCCCCCTCATTTCATTTTATGATATGCTTTAAGCTTCTGCACAAATTATCTTATTTAAGTTATCTTAGTATGCTTGTGATATTCCAGCAAGGTTAGCTTGGGGTCACTCGTGATCCTAGGTATCATGTTTACACCCTAAGGGGAGGTTCGAGGTGTCACATACTTGGTATCATAGCATTAGGTTCAAGAGTCATACGATGTTTGAAAAGCCGCACTAAGTATAGTCCCTTTCATGAGTGTGAAGCACGCAACACCTATGAGGGGGAGGCTACGATGTGTTTTAAGAAAAAACTTCACTTTCTTGATATCCTTATCGTGAGTTGGTATGATATCTCTTTCTAATCCATCATTATACGTTTTCAGTTCATGCCTTCTCATAGAGCTTACCCCAGGAATGCTAATGTACACAACGCTAACGTAGCTCCTCCAGTCTGAGGTTTCGAATGTAGAGTTTTGGAATGCCATTCAACTATTAGCCCAGAGTGTAGCAATCCAGAACAATCAGTAGGTTCCAGTTCCTACAAATGGTAATGGTGGATCAGCGGTAACTAGGGTCCATGATTTCGTTAGGATGAACCCATTTGTGTTTCTTGGTTCGCATGTTGATGAGGATTCGCAGAACTTCATTGAAGAGGTCAAGGAAATCTTTGGAGTGATGCAAGTGACTGAAATGATAGTGTAGAGTTGACGTCCTACCAGCTTAAGGATGTGGCTCACATATGGTTTACACAATGGAAAGACAAAAATGGTTTGAATGCTGCTCCTGTGACCTGTGAGTGTTTTACCGGAGCTTTTATGGACATGTTTTCCCAAGAGAGTTGAGGGAGGCTAAGGCTCAGGAATTCATGAATTTTGAGGCAAGGTTCTATGTCGGTCCAAGCTTATGGACTTAAGTTCACCCAGCTCTCCAAGTATGCTCCTCACATGGTTGCCGATTCTAGGGTTCAGATAAGTAAGTTTCTATTTGGGGTATTTAACTTGGTTAGAACATAGTGTAGAAATGCTTTGTTGCAGGAAGATATGAACATCTCTAGGCTCATGACTAATGCTCAGCAGGTTGAGGGAGATAAACATAGGGAACATGCTAAGGATAATAAGAAGGCTAGGACAGACAACATTGAGCATTCGCAGCAGAAATCGGGTTGTGGGAATAGCTCAGAGTTTTAGTAGAATTTTTCAGCTCCAACACCTTCTTCACCTAGTGTTCCATCTTCTAGGTTTCGATAGGATCAGAAACGTAGGGCATCAGGCTCTAAGCCTCAGGGAAGTGTTTCCGTTACTAGAACCTACCCAACTTGTCCAAAGTGTGGTAAGAACCATCCGGGCGAGTGTCTTGCAGGAAAATATGGATGTTTTGGGTGTGGTCAGACTGGTCACAGATTGACAGATGACCCTTCTTCTAAAAAAGGACATGGAGGTAACAATGGCACGACTTAATCTACAACTTCAGTGGCACTAGCAGGTCGCACGACTCAGTAGGGTAACATATCTAGTACAGGTGGCGGTCAGCCCCAGAACAGGTTGTATGCACTGCAGGCTCGCCAGGATCAGGAAGATTCTCATGATGTGGGTACGGGTACATTGCAAGTCTTTCATTTAGATGTTTATGCTTTGTTAGAACCAGGGCTACTCTTTCCTTTATAACTCCTTATATAGAAGTAAACTTCGGTTTCAGCGCATAAACTCTCATAGAACCTTTTCAGTCTTTACTCCAGTCGGTGACCTAGTTATAGCTACATGGGTATACAAATATTGCCCTGTCACAGTCTTTCATAAAGTCACCTCAGCAGATCTTGTAGAGTTAGAAATGGTGGCTTTGGTATCATTCTAGGCATACATTGGTTATATTCCTGTTATTCCTCAGTCGTTTGTAGGACTAGGATCATTCATTTTCAGTTTCCGTACGAGCCAATCCTAGAATGGAAGGGTAGTAGCTTAGTGCCTATGGGTCGATTCATTTCTTATCTTAAGGCTAGAATGATGATCTATAAGGGTTATCTCTATCATCTAGTTCGGGTTAAGGATTCAAGCTCTGAAACCCTAACTCTTGAGTCAGTCCCATTAGTTAATGAGTTTCCAGAAGTGTTTCCACAAGATCTTCCCGGAGTTCCTCCCGAAAGGGAAATTGACTTCGGAATTGATCTCATTCAAGATGCGCAGCCTATTTCAATTTCTCCTTATAGAATGGCTCCAGCTTAGCTTAAGGAATTGAAAGAGAAGTTGAAAGACCTTCTAGATAAAGGCTTTATCAGACCTAGTATTTCCCTATGTGGTGCACCAATGTTTTTTGTGAAAAAGAAAGATGGTTCTCTCAGGATGTGCATTGACTATTGGAAGTTGAACAAAGTCACAATTAAGAATAAGTAGCCTATCCCCAAGATTGATGACTTGTTCGACCAAGTTCAGCGTGCTAGTCATTTCTCACAGATAGATTTCAGATTCGACAATCATCATTTCAGAGTCAGAGATAGTGACATTCCAAAAATAGCCTTCAAAATATGGCATGGTCATTATGAATTTGTAGTTATGTCATTTAGACTAACCAATGCTCCTGCAGCTTTCATGGATTTGATGAACAGGGTGTTCAAGCAGTATTTGGACTTTTTCATCGTCTTTATTGATGATATCCTCATTTACTCTAGGAATGAGGAAGAACATGAGACTCATTTGAGGGTTGTCCTTCAAATTCTCAAAGATAGCCAGTTATTTGCTAAGTTTAGCAAATGTGAGTTTTGGTTGCAATCTGTTGCATTCCTTGGTCATATAGTGTCGAGTGAAGGGATCCTAGTGGATTCTCTGAAAATAGAGGCAGTGAAACAATGTCCCAGACATACCTCTCCTACGGATATCAAAAGTTTCTTGGGTTTGGCAGGTTATTACAGAAGGTTCGTGGAAGGATTTTCATCCATAGCTTCTCCATAGACTAAGTTGACTCAGAAAAAATTTAAGTTCTAGTGGTCAAATGATTGTGAGAAGAGCTTCTTAGAACAGAAAACTAGGTTGACTACAGCTCCTGTTTTGGCGCTACCAGAGGGTTCAGACAGTCATATGATCTATTGTGATGCATCCAGGGTCGGCCTAGGTTGTGTGTTGATACAGCGAGGTAAGGTTATAGATTATGCTTCTAACAACTTAATGTGCATGAGAAGAACTATCCGACTCATGACCTCGTGCTTGCAAAAGTAATATTTTCCATTAAGATTTGGAGACATTACTTGTATGGTGTTTATATGGATGTGTTCATAGACCATAAGAGCCTTCACTATATGTTCACCCAGAAAGAGTTGAATCTTCACCAGAGGAGATGGCTTGAGTTCCTCAAGGATCATGATATGAATGTGCTTTACCATCCTGGTAAGGCCAATGTAGTAGCTGATGCTCTTAGCAAACTATCTATGGGTAGTGTAGAACATGTTGAGGAAGAAAAAAAGTAACTAGCAAAAGATGTTCACCGGCTTGCTCACTTAGAAGTTCGCCTTATGAGCATATCATATGGTGGTGTAACAGTTCAGAATGAGTCAGAATCTTTATTGGTTGTGGAGGTTAATGAAAGCAAGACAATGATCCTATATTGCTTCAACTGAAGGGTGCAATTCCTCAGCAGAAAGTTAAGGTTTTCTCCTAAGGAAGAGATGGTGTGCTTTGCTATCAGGGTCGTTTATGTGTTCCTGTGATGGGTGAGTTGAGACAATAGATTCTCGAAGAAGCTCATAACTCTATGTATTCTATTCATCCAGGTTCCACTAAGATGTACCGTGATCTGTGGGAAGTCTTTTGGTGGAATGGCATGAAAAGGGATATAGCAGATTTTGTGGCTTAGTGCCCTAATTTCCAGCAAGTGAAGTTCGAACATAAAAAACCAAGAGGTATGACTCAAGAGATTAACATTTATACAAGGAAGTTGGAAGTGATCAACATGGACTTCATTACAAGTTTACATCGTACTCGAAGACAACATGACTCCATTTGAGTGATAGTTGATAGAGTTACTAAGTCTTCACACATTTTGGCTGTTAAGACGTTAGATCTGGTAGAGGACTATGCCAATCTTTACATTAATGAGATAGTTAGGTTTCATGGGGTTGCTTTGTCTGTCATCTCAGATAGAGGTCCTCAGTTTACCTCTCATTTCTGGAAGTTATTTCATAAAGGTCTTGGTAATCAGGTTAATCTTAGCATAACAGTTCATCCACAAATGGATGGTCAGGCAGAGAGTACCATTCATACCTTAGAGGACATGTTGAGACTTTGTGTGATCGACTTCAAAGGTAGTAGGGATGATCACATTCCTCTTATATATAGTTTTTCTACAATAAGAGCTACCATTCCAACATTCAGATGGACCCTTGTGAGGCATTGTATGGGGATAAAAGTAGATCTCCAGTTGGTTGGTTTGAAGTAGGTGAAGCAGCCTTAATAGGGCCATATTTGGTTCATGATGCTATGGAATAAGTTCAGCTCATTAGAGATAGACTTAAGATAGCCCATAGTCGCCAGAAATTCTATGCAGATGTAAGGACAAGGGACTTGGAGTTCCAAATCAATGAATGAGTTTTCCTGAAAATGTCACCTATGAAGGGGGTGATGAGATTTGGCAAGAAAGAGAAGATCAGTCCTAGATATGTAGGCCCCTACAAGATTGTGAAAAAAGTTGGTAACGTGGTTTATGAGTTAGAGTTGCCAGTAGAACTAGTAGTAGTGTATCCGATCTTTCACATTTTGTTGTTGAAGAAGTGTGTAGGTGATCGAGCATCTAAGTACCATCAGAAAGTGTGGCTGTGAAGGATAGTCTAACTTATGAGGATGTGCCAGTTGAGATTCTTGATCGCTAGGTTCGATGGTTGAGAAACAAAGAAGTCGTTTCAATAAGGCTTTGTGGAGGAGTCGGTCAGTAGAGGGAGCTACTTGGGAAGAAGAAGCAGCCACGAAGGACAAGTATCCTTATCTCTTTCATTCCGATTCTATTCTAATGTGAGGTAATAGTTCCTCTCCAGTCCTTCAGTTACTCACGCGTAAAAACAATCTTAGTATCATGTTCCTTCGATTATACTTTTTTAGCGTATGTGCATGTTATTGGAATTTATCTTAGTCGTATTTCAGTTTCTAATACTTAGTGGTAGTGTTTGCAGTTCTTTCCCTCCATATTTAGCTAGTTTAGTCTTCATTCGAGGATGAATGTTCCCAAGGGGGAGATAATGCAACACCCCGTATCCTAGACAGACCAAAATGCAGATTACAGAAATTACACGTGCCACCGATGGGTACCACCCACGGTCCGTAGGGTGACCCACGGACCGTAGGTGGGGCCGTGGTCGGCAACCTATAGCCCCACTCAGACAGCCCAAAAAATTTGTCTAAGGATCGAACTACGCCAGGAACTATGGACCCTAGGTGGGACTACGATCCATGGTCCAGTCCGTGGTTCAGACACCCAGATTAAACCTCTCTAAAGACCATTCTACATTTGATAGGACGGACCGTAGTCAGTTGGTCCCGACAGTTTTTAAGTCAGGTTCATTTTGGTCTTTTCCCTATACGTTGACCCCTAAACTACCTCGTTTAACCCCTAAACTATGTCGTTTAAGGTAGTTTTAGCCTAGTAACTTAATTAGAACTTACCCTAGTCAACTCATTCTCCAAAAAATCATCAAGTTGAACAAAACGAAGGAGAGAGAGTCGACCAAGCCCTCTTAAAGAATGCAACGAGTTTTCTTCAGTTCCAACGCCAAAATCGAAAGATTTCTCTGTGAATTTCGTCACCAGGTATGTGGGATTTTTACTAGTAGGTTCCTTTCACCCTTTAGGTCCCTAGAATTCAGTCAGATTCTTGATTCTCTATATCACGTTAGTCCTATTCAGTTGTTAGACTAATCCAAATCATATTATCATGGAATTTTGCTTAGTTCATGCATGAAACTCAGAACCCTAGTTATGTAGATTCGTTTAGTTCATGATTTACACTTGCTAGGTCACGATTTACACTTGCTAGGTCACTTATTTCAGATATACATGTCTCAGTTAAGAATGTTTCATTATCAGTATATTAAAGTTGTATTGACAATTAACATGTCATTATTTTGAGTTATTCAGTATTACAGAACTTCAGTTATAATGTGTTAATTACATAATCTATTGGGAGTAGGCTTAATACTGAGTGGACTAAGGGTCAGTCACCATCATAGTACGAGAACTACGTGCCTTGATAGTATAAGTCCTTTCTGTGGGCACCAATTGTAGTGATCATGCCAGTCATACCATTATACCCTTGGCAAGGTATTAAGTTGTGAGGTGTTAAGTTGAGTTCAGTACTTGAAATATTCTTATAAATGTCTAAATAACTAATTTAAACCCTCCTTACATTTTATTGATTAAAATAGAACTGACCTCGTTTATTGCACCCTTGGCCGAATCAGACAGCTTCCTAAGCACCCCATCCATGATACCCCATCCACGAGGCGTGAATGGAACCATGGACCGTACTAGTCACTCGTGGTTTGGGGCTGGGGCTTGCCACCTTGGCCTTGGTCCAGGCCTCACTCACGAGTCCCTTCCACGGGGCATGAGTTGGTCAACGAACCGTACTGCATGCTCATGGAATGGGACTGGAACTTGATGGTTTTGGGTGGAGTTTGGGGAAACTAAGTCTCGACTCATGACTCCCACCTACGGGTGAAACAACCCCAAAAATGCCCGAAAATGTGCTTCGGAAACACCTATAATTGTAATTTCCATATATCTCAAAATCCGTGCATGATTTCGGAAATTCGACTTCATATTCTTATTCAGGGGGTCAAATTGAGTGGGAGATGGGTCTAACCC
>JAJOOE010022084.1:0-21655 GCA_036250405.1 Solanum raphanifolium | reverse complement strand
ATTTTTAGTAGATAAGTGTGAATGTGAGGGTACTTTGAAATACCCAAAATACCCTCACCTTGAGACTTATGTTCAACCTTCTCTTTTTTTTTGGTGCCATGTGTCAAAAGAAGAGTGAATTTTATTCACTCTTCTTATATAGTAAAATATGATATGATATGATGATAATTGTGAGAACAGAATTAAAATAAATTACTTTCATAAATTAGTTAAGTTTATCCTTAAATATCTCGTAATTTAAAGATATGTATATGGAATGAAGTTTATACTTTATCGGGTAAATTTTCATTCTTCTGTATGTGTAGCACTAAAGTTATATTAGCACAAATTTCTTAAACAATGACTTCTGTTTTTCATTCGTTATTCACTTTTTTCATTCGTTATTCACTTTGGAGTTTAACTAAATTCGAATTTGCGTCGAATGTCTCATATTGTGGGGTAAAGCTAGGACTGGACATAAAATATCAAAAATCGAATTAGCTAATCAAAACAAAAATTTTGATAATTTAATATTTGGTATGATATTCAGGAGTAAGATTTTAGAATTATGGTATTCGGGTTAATGTTTGGAACAAGAAATTAGTGTCATTTGGTATTCTTTACTGAATTATTAACTTAATGGAAGTCATATATTAACAGGTTCATTATTCATTAGTACAAGTTCAAACAGAAAGTTAAAGACTGAACATGAGTAACTCAAATACACATGACTTTTAGTTGTGTCAAATTGCTCTTCTTTGATGTCTTCTTACTTGTTGATATTCTATTGTATTATGCCTCCACATTGAAAAATGAAATATTTGGAACAACAATATTAATTTGGTAATACAATCAGCTACAACTTCAAGATACTATTGTCAAATATTGTACCGAATCGGAGTTTGACTTACAGATTATCAAATTACCGAATTAAAAATTAAAAAATTGATATTTGTATCTATTGTTAACTACCAGTTATCGAATTATTAACTCAAAATTTGAATATCCCAAACCGTTATTGAACGCTCATCCTAGGTAAAGTGCTTCTTAACAAAAGCGAGTCCATACCGAAAGAGACTAAAATGAGCTTAAATAGCAAAACAAAAGGATATCATGGATAATTATACATGTCAGTACGTAAAGTTTACTTACCATCTCTTTATCCCAACTTATATAAATTAGGGAAAATAGTCATTCGGCCATATAATTTACCAAAAAAATGACTGATGCAACCTTTCTCTCCTCCTTCGTCGTCTCTCCTCCTTTCCATCCCCATCATCCTCCTCTTCCTTCTTCTTCATTGCTTTCCTCTTTTCTTTAAAAATTGTCGTATCACAAACGTGAATCATTTCAAGTGAATTATATATCAAAAGATTCAAAATATCGAGAGAATTTCATATCTAAAATTTAGGATTGTTTACAGGTGATTTTGAGTTGGTCGAGATTGAATCATCGGTGTATTATTCATGTATAATTAAGTTCTATATAGCTTTTTGTGTGTATCGTATAGTCAGTGTATAGCTCATGCATATACAAGCTATATTCAATTTATTTAGTGTATCTTAATGTATAGTCAATGTATACTTTCTATGATTTTTGACTATTTTTTATGTAAGCAAAAACACAACCATATATGTTGTAAACCAATTACTTTATTGCATGTATTTGAAACTATCTCGTAATGTTATTTATGCAAATCACCATTCATTTCATTGATTAGAGTTTCTACTACTTATTCTAACAACTGAGCCCATCTGTGTTGGGCTACCCTCTTCTAGAGTGAAATACCAAGCCCGCTACTCACTCTGAGAGACCCAGCCCAAAGATCACATTGGATCTGCTCATTTTCGAGAATAAACTAAAAACATCGTTATTCCCTCCATTTCAATTTGTATATTTAATTTTCCTTTTTAGTCTGTTATTTTTAATAAGTAAATACATAAATATTTTTCATATGTAGTAAGTTTTCAAATTTCAACAGTCTTATTTTGCCCATGGTAACAGCTTTTTTTTATAGGAATAATAACATGCCTTCTTTAGATTAAGATTGTAAAATTAAGATTTTTTTTTTTTTTTATCTTCGTGAATAGTAAAACTAAAATACATAAAATGAAACAGATAGAGTATTATTTATCGAATATATCAACTGAGAATGTATAAATGGATATGGGCTTATGTACTAAAAGGGCCTCCAGCTTGATTGAATTTAGTCCATGCAGCCCAACTTATGTATAAGTTTGGCTTTCTAATGATGAATACTTGTTGAATCAAATTCTCAAACCAAATTCATTTTCTTGTATTATTTATTAATATATTATTTAGCATAACATAAAAAATAAAAATGAAAATGTTAATTACACACAATTAACAAAAATGAAGAGGGGCAGAAACAGAATTGAAAGGAAGGGATAACAGACCGTAAAATGAGAGAAGTATTGAGAAGGATGTATAGATTGTGAATTGCGAGTTAAACGTATTTGACTCTAATTTATCGTTAAATAAGATTATTATTTTTTGTTAATTGTTGCTTAATAAGATTAGATATGAAATTTTACTCTTTATTCTATGTTAATTATGTATTTTAGTATAATACTATAAATGAGGGGGATGAAACTGCAATATTAGGAATTCTAATTGGCCTTTATGTATCTTCAATCAAAATTTTGATGTGATTGTTACTATATTTTGAGATAAAGAATCATCAAACTTTTGTGGAGATGTCGAAATCAAACAATATTATCCCAAAACTTTGATGTGCGCTTCTACTATCAATATGAGATGACAAGGGACGTCAAGATGGACGTGATAAAGGTGATAACTCTCAAGAGTGCCAAGGAGATGACTATGATGGATTTAAATTTTTCACTAAAATAATTTAATATATGAAGAAATAAACATACAAAAAGTTAAAAAAATTTAAAATATATCATATATATATATTAATTTTAACTTTATATAAACGATACAATTGGATCTGCCCATGAGTTCGCCTCCGGCCCTCCAATCACAAACATAACCAACAATATAACTTTGCAAATGAAGTGATTGAAATTTTTTTAATATAAGATATAAACTTTCCACGGAAACAAAAAATACTAACTAATTTATTTTCAGGTATTTAAATTTTGATGGACATATTCGCATGATCTCTTTTTAGTATGACATATGTCTAATAATATTATCGAGATATACGTAAACTGACTAAGACATAATCATTATAGGAGTATAAAATAACAAAAGGTTAGTTTGCAAAGAAAGTAACGCCGTCTAAGAGCATCGAACGGTATCGCAATGGTATATTCTGGTTTATAGTGCAACCATAATTGCATATTCAAAACAAATATAGGTCCACAAAATTTCAAAATAATTAATGACACACTACCTAACTTTTGGGTGAGAGTTTTATGACCCTTTTTTTAGTTTATTTCAGCACAATTAATTTTAGTTTAAATATTAGTGTATGGGAAGTGTTAAATGGCCAGAAAATTATAATGTTTTTTTTTATTTTAAAATAAATTGATCTTTTTTCTATTTTTTAGTTAAAAGGTATTAAAGTTAAAAGGGTAAAAATGTTTAAAAAGGTAAAATAGCATAGATAAAATATCATTCTGGCCAAAAAAAAAATTCCTTAGTATATTTATCCGCGCTTCGCTTGCGTGAGTTAATAACCCACTTATTTATTAATGAAACTTTTTCAAGATTACCAAATAGTTATTGAAATTCGCTCTTTATCAGTATCATTGATGCAAAGTGTTGCATGACCAATACAAAACAAATTTCATGAATTATTGTATCACTAATACAAAACAAATTTTATGATTTTTATTTTTTAAAGTTCTTGTCAAATTAAATTACATCATGATAATGTAACGCACAAGGTAGGATAATGTCAACAAAATTTGACAAGTGAGTATATTTTCGGAGAAAATGATAAAAATGGTCAGTATTGTATGAGTAATGCTTTATTTAGGTCCTTAATGTATCATAAAGATGCTTATTTTTGTCCTTAATACATTTTACTTGATTGAGATGATCCTTAATGTATAACAAAATGTGTTCATTTTGGTCCTTTACCCTAAATAGATTTATAAAAAAAAATATTAAATTTAATTATGTGCCCCACATGACTAACAAAATTCACCATTGATGTCCTCTTTGTTAGTTCTAAAAAAAATTCTATGAAATTTAACACTATTTTCTCTAACAAAATTTATCATTTTCTCTCGCCTCAAATAAAATTGGGTATTACATCAGTAAATTTAACATTATTTTTGTAGGGTAAGACATTAATGATAAATTTTGTTAGGCACGTGGGGTCCTAAATTAAATTTAACTTTATTTTTAAAATTTTTTTTATTAAATTTAGTGTAAAGGATCAAAATAAACTCTTTATGTTACACAGTATAAATCATTTCAATGAAGTAAAATATATTCAAGACCAATTATGATACATTAGGACCATTTTGGTTATTTTCTCTACATTTTCGTACCCAATGACATAATTATTCACACGTAGGGCCCGGGAGATACCTAAGTGCAGTTGCGTGCGTATAAAAAAGGACAAAAACACTCCACTATAATTGGATTAAAATAAACCCCTTAATTTTAAAAAAAGAAAAAATAAATTTCCTTGAATTAATAATTGTAGCGTACAAATATCAACTCGAATAAAATTAGATACATTGAACCTGGACATGCACATTTTGGATCTATAAGAACACTTCCCTCTAGACGGTTTCGTAATATCACAAATCAATTAATCAATCTCCTACCTTCTCTTTCTTTGCCTCAATTGTAATTTTTATAATTACTCTCTAATCATGTTTTCCACCATTGCTGTACCTTCCGGCAAAGCAAATCCGCATCGGCGGGAAGTCTCCGCCGTGCCGGAGAGCGAGGTGCTACGGAGAAGAAACGAGGAATTGGAGAAGGAATTGAAGAAGAGCATTGAAAGGGAAGAGAAAATGAGAGAGGAATTGCAGAAGACATGGGAGAGGCTGAGGGTGGCGGAGGAGGCGGAGGAGCGGCTCTGCTCTCAGCTCGGTGAACTTGAAGCGGAGGCTGTTGATCAGGCTCGGGCATACAGGACACGTGTTATCAATCTGATGGATCAACTCTCTTTGGCTCAGAAATTTCTCGAGTCAGCTTCAATTTCTGTCCCTAATTTTCAATGATTTAAAACTAGGTGTAGATGTGTTAGAACTTAGAACGGTTATTTGGATGGTAAATATCCTTCAATTTTAATTTTAAAATTATGGGCTCGAATCATCAACGAGACAATAGAACATGATTAATTGAAATTGTGGGCTCGAATTATCAATGAGATATGGAACATGCTTGTAAAATTATGTGTAAATTGTAATATATTGTTGGTGAGGTTTTTGTTTCTTTTGATTTTCTATTTCCTCTGCTCTTGCTCTTCATCTGATCCTATTTAGTTATCGTCATTTTAGGTTATCATTATAACTTTATTTAGTTTTATTTTGAAATTAAATTTTCAATTAATGAATATGATCTAATTTATTTTGATTGATTAAATTGACTAATGAATATGAATTAACTGTTTAATTTTCTTATTTTGAACAGATTCATACTTTCAAGACTAATGAGTAAAATGAAAAAATAATATATGTATTTGATTTTGTGAAATGACGAATATTAATCGACAACTAACTGGCCTTTTTTATAAACAGAAGCCATACTGATAGGATCGACTACTTGAGCCCTATGATAACTTAACTCAATCCTTTTTTACAAAAAAGATATTAGAGGTATATTACTAAAACTAACTTTATTATTGATACATTTGAACTTTAAATTTGACTATTATTATTATTTTATATAGTTATTTAATATTAAAAATAAAAAAGATAACTACAATAAAATATTTTTAATTAAATAAATAAAATGAAATATCTATTTCTATATAGACACCATGTAATATAAAATGAGGGGAGTATATTAGATGTGAAATTCTGGCACTCAAAGAATAAACGAAAGGTTATCCTGGGTTATTATTTATCCCGATTAAGAAATAAATTAAAGTAAAATATGTACTGTTTAATTATAATTTTGTGATGACAGTATATAAAATTACATTTTTTATTTTATTATTTAACTATATTAGAAGAGTCAGCGAAGATTTTGGTATCAACATGCCTGCTTGGCATTTTGAAGGGTATTTTAGTTATTTTGATTATAATATTTCTTCTGTGCAGACGTTTTAGCCATTAGTATTTATTAGTGTTTATTTAAGGTGATGATGAAAAAGCTACCCTTGTGTGGGCCCCCAAGCCTCACTCTTTTGGATAATTTGCTTGCCAGTTGACACTTCTTTCCTCAACATACATCATCATTTCTTTCCACTTGCCATTATTTATTTATCTAAACATTGTTTAGTTGTATGTACTATTTATTAACATAAATGTATGGACGTTATATCAAAAATAATTTTTAATGATATTTAATTAGCGGTAATAATTTATTGTCATTAAACATATATGTTTAGTGACAATTAGCTTTTTGGGTAAGTGTCCTTAAAGCCTATAGCGAAATTGGATCTAATGACAATTAACTAATGTCGGTAAAAGATTTAGCACTCTTTAATAATGTGTATATTTATTGCTATTAAAAATTGTTTTTGTGATATTGGGAAGAAATTAAATTTTTGTTTGGCTATTATCATTTATAATGTAAAATTTATATTGATAGTTACTGTACTTACTATATTTATTAGCGAAGTAAATTTAACTTTTTAAAAAGTAACTTGCAATATTGAATTTAAATCCATATTTATTCGTATAATCTTATATTTGAATTGTGAATTTGACTTTTTTAGTTTTATAGCACAAATTAGATTAATTACATAATTAAATATTGGTATTTAGTTCGAGCTAATTTATGTGACACAATATTTAACTAGACACAAGGTTTTTTGAAAAATACTTGATATTTATAATTTAAAATGGGTCATAATTTTTTGTGTGACTATAAATCAATCTTATATTAAGAATGAAATGAAAAGTCTGAAGCTAAAATTATTTCTACCTATCAAGTTAAGTTTTTTTCAGAATAAAAATATTTTGAGTTATCATTACTCACTCACTTTTAGCCAAAATTTCGTTCAATTGATTAATTGTTGAACTCTATTTGCGGTTTAACATTAATTATATCATAATATACATTTTGTTAGAGAGAAAAAAAAAAGGACATTAAAATTATAACGTAACACTTTTTTCAGAAAATACAAATTTCAAGTGAGAAAATTGTGTTGCAAGATTGAGTATATTTAAGTTCAGATAGTCAAATAAATGAGTGTTTTTAAGATTGTCAATAGTTCAAGAATGAAACTAATAATTCATGTCGAATTTAAGAGTGTCTAAATACTTCTCTCTAGAAAAATATTGTGTGATATAATCTAAAATTAAAAAAAAAATTAAATTGATGTACGGAAGTATTCAAATTCATATTGAGTGCAACATAAAATTTCAATAAGAAAAAATAATATTGAATTTAATAGTATGAAAAAATAAAATTGAATTTAATAGATATAAAATGAAAAATATTATATTATATTAGAAACGATAGTAGCAGTCGAAACATAAATAAATTTTTGTCCATTAAAAAATAATAATTAACATGACTATTTTACTATTTTATCCATATTAACTATGTAATGTTTAATATTAAATCTTGAAAAATGAGTTGGAGAATAAATAATTAATAATTAAAAATAATAGTTATCTTTTCTTGATATATTAAAAGTGACAAATATAAATAAAAATCTATTTTAAAATAATGAAAGTGTAAAAATGAAAAGAAAGAGTATATAATGAAATTGTTGGGCCGTGGGCAGCACGACGTTCTTCATATAGTAATTTGTACAAACATTAGTTGCCGATAAATTCTTACTCCATTTTAACAAAGTATATAAGATTACATGAGACAATTATCATGAATATTTTTATATATTTTATTTTCTATGATGATATTTATTTTGAATTTTTAGGAAGACACTTATTTTGAGATATATTTTCTTATTGTTGTTAAAGCAAACATTTATTTTAGGACAAAGAAAGTATATGTGTGAATAATTGCTCTAATTTTTTTTTCTTAAACTTACATTCCCTCAATCAAACAATAATTATCAACTATTTATTTGACACATACCTTAAGAAACAATAAATATTAGGGATAATATATATTAAGTACTATATTACTTGAGTATTTGAATATATTAAATTTATGTTCTAGAAAATATATTAGACATCATAGAAAAGTATTTAGGGAAAAAGACCTGATATACCCCTCAATTTTGTTATTTAGAGTTGATTTATCCCCAATTAGGAAAGTGACTCATATATACTCCTGTTGTTATACAAATGACTCACATATACCCTTTTCCTCTAACGGAAGTGAAAAAATAATTTTAATTTAATTTTTAATTATTTTTAAAATATATATATATTCCCATATGGGTATACTTAATCCTCCTCAAACATATTTTTTTAATCTTTTTTTTTTGTTTTAATGACTAATGTAGATTTATTATTTTGATGGTCAAATTTATTTATGGTCCTATCGCATATTTACATTAAAAAAGAATAAGTATTCGTATAAATTAATGACGTGCATGCGCTACTATTGCCTATCAGTGCAAGCATTTTGATGAGTCATGTCGGGAGGATGTGAGTGATGATAGATAAAATGCTATGCTCATTATGGTGATTTTGTTTTGATTGATACCAAAAAAATGGCCAAACACTGCGGACCTTAAGCTTATCTTTAATTTTCATTTTGACACTTTAATTCAATCTTGTTTCATTTTAATCTTTTAATTTTAATTTTTATGTTCCATTTTGATAGTTCTAAGTGATGTGGCAGAGTGTGTGCATCACACTTTCTCTAAGAGAGTGAAAGACAAAAAAAAATATTTTTTAAATAAATAATAAAAGACTACCCTTCAACTCTATTTTTTTATGTACCATTTAACACAAAATACTAATTTTATGATATCTTTATTTCTATATATGTTATTCAACTGCAATTTTGCATTTCAAAAATCGGCGTTCATCCGTTAGTTATTGTAAAAAATTAAAATTGACGGATGATCATTGATTTTTTTTATTAAAAAAAGTAACAATTTCTTTTTAAGAGTTTTCCTATATTTTTGCATGAAAAATAACCGACGAAAGTGCGTCAATTTTCTTTCTTGAGAAAATCAATGACAACCCAACAAAGTCTATCGAGTTTCAACATTTTTTTGTAGTGTTATTAATTAGCAATGAACATGGATTTTTTTTTACTCGTATTTAGTTGAATGAAAAAATAGAAAGTTGATATTTGAGTTAGTTCAAATAGACTAGATATGAAAAAAAATACGTGATGTTATTTAATTTAATTAATTGTTTAAAAAAGAAAACCAACACACTTTCGTCGATTATTTTTTCACACAATAATGTACAGAAACTCTAAAAAAAAAAAAAATTTTAAAAAAATGATGTTCATCCATTATTATTATTATTTTTTAAAAAAATATGACGTTGATTTTTAAAATGAAAAAGTGAAAATGAAGAACATAAATAAGAATATAAAAATCATAAATTTAGTATTTTGTTTTTAAATGATACTATATAAAATAGAGTTGAAGGATTAAAATGGAACAATGCTAAGTTAGCATGACAAAATGAAAAATGGGGCCAAGTTAGAGGAGTTGTGTATGTGTTTTTAATTGGGTTTTGTGCCATATCAAGGCATGTAATTAAAGTGCACACATCCCACTTTGTTGATTCTTTGGAAAGAAGTGTCAAAATGAAACATAAAGGGTTAAAATAGAACAAAATTGAGTTGGAGTGTTAAAATAAAATTTAAGGAAAAATTTAAGGGTTTGCATATGTGTTTGGCCCCAAAAAAAATTTGAAAAATTTGGAAAGGATAAAGGGATAAGCAATTCCTGGCCATTCACTCAGCAAATGTGGAAGATGTCAAATGCTCCTTCAGCAAAGTTTCTTTTAAAAAGAGATAAGAGTTTCATCCATTGAAGATAAAACATTCAAATGTATTATTATTATTATTATTATGAAAGAGTTAAGGACTTATTCACAATCTCTCGCCTAATCAATTATGTTTGATCACTTAGTCCTTTTTTCAAAGATACATAATATTATTATTATTATTATTATTATTATTATTATTATTATTATTATTATTATTATTATTATTATCATTTTCATTATCATTATCATTATCATTATCATTATTATTATTATTATTATTATTATTATTATTATTATTATTATTATTATTATTATTATTATTAGTATTAGTATAAATAATCCAAAACAAGGCTTGATGATGACAATGAAAGCATGACAGGATGATTAGAGGTATTGAGTCTAATCAAATATCAATTATTTTCTTATTTATGATATTTTAATCATCATGCAAAATAGAAAATGATCAACTAATTTTGGGATGGAAGAAGTAATTAAGTGAACTTTGCTAGATTTTTAAAACAAGTTTTCATGGAGCTAAGGTTCAACATATGAAAGAATTAAGGACTTAACAATCTATCCCCTAGTCAATTATGTTTGATCACTTAGTCCTTTTTTCAAGGTTACATATTTTTTCGGTTAAAAATGGGAGGTCAGAAGTGTCCAAGCACGAACAACTGAAGCATATTGTTCTACAAATTGCTAAAAGTGACTGACTATTCATCGAAACTGAATAGTCTGAATACTCATAAGGTAGACTCAATTCACCCGACTTCTCTCAAATTGTACTTGTAAATATACTTAACAACAAAATACTCTGAAAAGTCCACATACAATGATTTATTTTATAATTTTTCACTCAAAAATGCAATAAGAGTTCTTTCACATCATATATAAGGGATTCCTCGAGTTGCAAATCTTTAAATAACCTAACTAAGATAAGGGGTGCACAAATCTCAATATAATGGTGACCCCTTGGCTCTTCCTAATGTGAATTTAGTGGTCATCCTTTCCTATGAGTTTCCACCAACCTAGCGATACATTAACCACACTCCTTTCTCATTCTTCAATCATAATCATAAAGATCTTTGGTCTCTTTATTTTTCATCAAAATTAGTTCAAAATCTCTCTACTCATACGTTGGAGGAGCTTTATGTTGACTTCCTTCTAATCGATATTCTTAAATATTAAGGCATCAAGAGATCTCAGATTTCTAATTCTTATCAAAGCAGGATATAAACTTCATATTCAATTTTAATTTTGAATAAGTTCTTAAATACACCTTAGTTAATAACGTCTTGTAAATAATTTCCCCAACCCAAAGTCGAATCCTTCTTCAAAATAATACAAATACCACCAATAAAAATAATGAAGATATATAGCATTAATAATAATAATAACGGAAAAGGGTCAAAATTGCCCCAGAACTATGTGAAATAGACCACTTATATACCCTCCGTTACATTTTGAGTTAAAAAAATACCCTCATTGTTATCTATAGAGACCACAAATACCCCTCAAAAATTAACACCCCAAATTTTTAATGACATGGCAAGCCATGTGTGACTGATCCTTCCATCTAAGCTGCCAACTAGGATTACCACTAACTTTTTTTAAAATCTAAATCTCCTAAAATTGTATTAATCCAACAAAAAAATAAGAACAAAGTTAATATTATCGAGCCGTAAATTTCCCCTCATATATATAGAAGATACAAGTATGTTATCCAAAAAATCATCCTATCAAGTTAGATATATTATATATTAGTTATTTATCAAGTGGAAATATACTTGGTTAATAGTTAAACTACGATGAAAAAATAACTTTTAACAGCAATAAATATAAATATTAATAAAGAGTGGTAAATATTTACGTAATTAAAAATAAAAGGTTTTTAATTAAAAATATAAATATTTTTATGTAATTAAAAATAAAAGATTTATTTCTAATTTTAGAAGGATTTCTAATTGTTGGAAATCCTAGTTGGCAGCTTAGGTGGAGAGATCAGTCCCACATGGTTTGCCATGTCATTAACAATTTGGATTGTTAACTTTTGAGGGGTATTTATAGTCTCTAGGAATAATAGCGGGGGTATTTTTTATCTCAAAATATAACAGAGGATATAAATGGTCTATTTCGCATAGTTCAGGAACAATTTTGACCCTTTTCCGGAATAATAATGAACACAACAAAAGGGAAGGATTTGAAATGAAATCCAATCTCCTACAAATTGCTATTTTAGTTGTTTTTATTATCCATTTATATTTTTTCTTCTTTATTGAACAAGACAAATTGGAGAAAAGGAGGGACCAAATCTGCAAAGGGACACATCTTTCTATTTTTTCACAAGGAGAAGGGATAGTAGAAATATTTTTGAAATCTTGGTCAAATACAAATTACAAGTTCTATACTATAAAATAATTTTAAAATTAATTAGTCAAACACAAATTACTACTTATTAAAAATAATTTTCAAAATAAATAAAATTTACAAGTCCGACCTAATAACCTATACTCTATACAATATCAAGATGTTGTACTATCACCATTAATATACATCGAGCAATGTCTCTTATTTCTTTCATCTAGTATTCTATATCTATATAGAGACTCAATTAAATTTGAATTCGTACATTATAATATTTATTTTTAAACACAAAGCTCTCATAGGATTAATTCTTACTTTTCAAAAGTTTAATCTCAAAAATTTCAATTAAATAGGAAAGAATCTCTGTCATTCCATTGCTACACATTAATGAGAGCTTCTATTTTGTCCCACTGAAAAGTAGATCTAAATGTTGTTCACAAACTTTGGGTCCATTAGTACACACACAAAAAATCAAAACTGACACCAATAATGTACATTATACATAGTCCACCAATTCATGTTAAGGCTGTGAGCTGTCCCCACTCTCCATTTACAATTCTCTTTTGTTTGTTCTTTCATTCCGTTTCATTTTACGTAGCATTATTTAACTTTTTAAAATTTTATAATCTCCAATATGTTTATTATGATGTTAAATAAAATGAAAATTTTCAAATTATTATGAATAGAATAACTAAGGTAATATTTTTTAAAACATGCCGAAAAGAGAAGAATATCACAAAAACATCAAAGAATTATACTATTTTGGTATGTTTAATGACATTATACGTAGAAAGAATGATACATTAGAGATTTGGACATATCTAATGTGAATGGATGCAGGATGCTTGTATCAAAATAATAATATATTTAATGTAATTTTACAAATAAAATTTAAAGAGATTGTAAGTTAAGGTGAATTTCTAAAAAATTGTATTTTGAATACTGTCCAAAATTTGCTTATAAGAAGAGGACAAAAACTATCTGCTCTCTGATTACGTAATAAATCCCCTGAATTACAAAAGAAATTTCCGAGGCCTTGAATTAATTAATCGTAATACCTAGATACATTGAACCTGGACATATTCAATATTGGGTCCAATAACAACTCTTCCTAGTATAAATAGATCCGTTTTTAGCAGTTAAACCACAAATTAATCTCATAGCTTTTCTTTCTTTCGCTCAATTAAACTAATAGCTTATATTTGCTTCTACTAATTTCTCAACTAATTCCGTTTATTATGGCGCCGACTATAGCAGTGCCTTCCACCCAAACAAAACCGTATCACCGCCGTGAGATCTCCGCCGTGCCGGAGAGCGAGGTGCTCAGAAGAAGAAACGAAGAATTGGAAAAGGAATTGAAGAAGAGTTTTGAGAGGGAAGAGAAAATGAGAGAGGAATTGCAGAAAACATGGGAGAGGCTGAGGGTGGCGGAGGAGGCAGAGGAGCGGCTCTGTTCTCAGCTCGGAGAATTTGAAGCGGAGGCTGTTGATCAGGCTCGGGCTTACAGGACACGTGTTATGAATCTGATGGATCAACTCTCTTTGGCTCAGAAACTTCTCGAGTCGGCTTCTGTTGTCGTTCCCAATTCCCGATGATTGTAGGGCAAATTGGGATTGCCAATTTTTTATTTATTTTTTGTATAATGAAATGATATATATAGAAGTATTTGGAATTATTGATCCGACTAACTTAAGATTTATATATCGAGTAGGCCTAAGAAGGGTGAAACACTCGTTTTGCATTTTTCGGAGTTGAGTTTCAATATTGTGGTTTGATAGCTTGTTCTCATCTATCATTTCCCTTTTAATTTGTCTATACCAATGGAAACAAATACAACATAAAAGTAAGGCATGATATATAAATGGGAAAATTACGCGGAAAAACAAATATATAAGGCATGTTTGAAAGGACACCTTGGTAATTTGATTTGGTATAATTGGGTGTAATTACACTGTCTGTACTGTCTGGTAATTACATGGTGTAATTACCATCTAATTACTTTTTAATTATTATTATTTTTATTATTTTTTACTTATATTATTTAAAGTTCTTTTTTTATTTTTATTATTCTAAAAATTTCTAAAAGGTTATTTTTTATTATTATATTTCTTTTTTTTCTCGTTCTCAACCTTACTTCACGTGATTCTATGCATTTTTTCCGTATTATATATTTCTTTATGCCATGCTTATTTTCTCATTAGCATAATTTTATTCGTATTCTAATTTTTAAATCAAAATAGAATTTATCGTTAAGGTTATAGACTTACGTTTTTTTTTTAAAATAATAATCATATTTATGTATGCTGTGTTGAAATTTGCTATAAGAGTATTATGTTAATTTTTTTGTTTGAATTTTTAACTTATGTTATATTTTCAGTTTCATTTGTTTTAGTAATATTGAATTCACATTGCAAGTCATTTTTTAATTAGACTTAATAGATCATCTTTTTGTCAAACATTTAATAATTTATGACATTTTATTTATATATTAATCTTTTTATCAAACATGCATTTCATAATGTTCGTAGAAAGTTCATACTTTTAATTTTTATGATCAATTCAATTGAAATATATTAATTTGAAAAAATATAAATCAATTATTTTTCATAATATTAGTTAAGAACATATGTTTATTAATTAATATATTTTCAAAAAATATATATATCTTAAATATTTAATTTAATATCATTTATAAAGTTTCTCATTTGTCTAGTATAAATTTTAAATAATTAATTTTTATTTTAAAAATCTAATATAATTTTATGATTGCAATTGTGCATCCAAACAGAACATGTGTAACACTGTGGCATCCAAACAAGACATGTGTAATTACAGTATAATTACACTATGGCAACCAAACATGTCAGTGTAATTACTAGGCTGGTAATTACTACCCTAGTAATTACACCAATTCCAATTACCAGGTGGTTTTCCAAACAGACCCATACTAGTTAATTAGCTAATATAGATATAGTTTGAATTAATTACGGTTCACAACTTAATTTTAGTTTTAATTACGTCACTTGTCCTCTTTTATACATATACAAATACAAATTATACACACACAAAGATATATATATATATATATATATATACACAATTAGCCTTCTCTCCACCCTCTGACCTTTCTCGCTCGCCTCTCTCCTTCCTCTCTCAATCTCTCTCGCCATATATACAAATACATATGTATATCAGTTACATATATACAATTATCTGACAGATATACATATACACTTCGCCTTGCTCCACTCTCTGCCCTCTCTCGCTCGCCTCTCTCCTCCCTCTCCCAATCTCCCTCGCCAGATATACAAATACATATGTATATTAGTTACATATACACAATTATTTGAAAAATATACATATACAATTCGCCTAGCCACGAATCGTAATTAGCAAACTATAGCTATAAAGCATAATTAAATTATTTTTGAGTGGTTATATGCGAAAGTTCCCCTATATAAATATATCTTTTAATTTGGCTTCGTGTTATATTTATGTCCTTTCACCTTTTGGTGTACATAAGTAGACACTTAAACTTATATAAAGTTGCACAAATAAATACACACATCCTAATGTCCTATGTGGCATCCTCCTACGTTGGATCCTAAGGGCTCATTTGGTGTGAGGGATAAGCATAAATAGTCCTGGAATAAAAATATAGTCCTGGGATAAAATTTAGATGTCTTGTTTGGTTTATATATTTGGGATAACTTATCCCACCATTTATTGCATAGTGATGGGATAAGTTATTCATATACATGGTGAGATAAGTTATTCCAGGATAACTAACCCCATGATAGTTAATCCTGAAATAACTAGTTCCCAACCAAATGACCCCTAAGTGTATTATGTCACATAAGACTCACACAAGTTTGAGTGCCTACATGCACACCCAAAATTGAAGGGTTGAAATAGTGTCAAATTAAATGACATATTTATATAATTTATGGATACTTCCTCTGTTCATGTTTACCTACAAATAAGTTTATCATTTTATTTTTATTATTATGTATAATAAGTAGGTACAATGTAACTTTAGGGACATTATAATATTATACTTCAAGCTGTGAAAGGCACTTCTGTTATTGGTGCTAAAGAAGAAATAATTAATGCCATCTTTTTCTCACCCAAGTTCTGTTAGCTATTAATTGGCTTAGTTCTCAAGTCCCATCATTAATTAATATGGTGAATTGGCGAGTTCACTTTTTCTAATTAAGTTGTTGAAATACCAACTACATCCACTAGTTAGTAGTAAATCCATCTACTTCAATTTATTTGTAGGATTTTTCATTTCAAAAAAGAATCTTTGTATTTTTTATTTTGATAACTATTTAATTTTAACTTTTCACATAATATACTTAATTAAAGATCATAAGGTTAAATTATTTTTTGGTATATTTTGCATATCTTTAGTTTAAATTATAAGATTGAGAGAAGTGCTAATTACTCCTCCTGAACTTATAACTCTTTATTTAGCAAACACCTTAACTATAACAACGTTAAAATACCTCCCTGAACTTGAACTTTATTTTTATATGACGGGTGCACTCTTACTGTCCACCTGACATGGAAACTGAGTATAAACTCATTTAGGTGCGCGAGGGGGATTTTTTTTGCCACATCAGATTACTTCTAAAGGTAATAAACGTGAAAATTACTATTTTTCTTTATTTTTGTTCTCCATCGTCGTAAACAAAAATGAGAGATAATTACATAATTTGTATTTTAATACATTTAGGTGATCTAGTTTGTAAATTAGTCATTAAACATAGAAGTTTTGTATGATGAACTTCGATCTCTCAATATTGAAGTGAACTAGATATTATTGTATATATTAAGTTGAAATTGTTATAAGAACTCATTAGCTTCAAATTCTAGAGTTATCCATAGTATATGAGATATTATCTTCTCTCGCTTCCTTTTCTTTTCTCTCTACCCCTCTTTCTCTCTGTCCCTCTCTTTGTATTCTATCAAATATAGTAAATGAATACATTGAAAACGAGAAGAAGATACATGTATCAACTGTGTCAATATAAATTTTTGTATCAAGTTGTGTGTCAACCAAGGTTAGCTAATTGTATGTATCAAGTATTTCTATACTTCTATCTTGTGAATGAATAACATGAATGCATTAAATACAACTTATATTTATGTATTTTTGTATCGCGAATGAATAACATATATGTATTGAATATAATATATATTTCTATGTCGCAAATGAATATAAGTGATATAAAAGCTCCTTTATGTACTGAATACAACATGCATCAGTTTGTGTTTTTTATTGCAAATGGATACAAGCGTCGTTACAAAAAGTGAATGAATACAAGTGATACAACCTGAATCAACCCGTATATATGTTTTAGCATATCAACTTATATGTATCGAATACAATATATATATGTATCAGACTTAATTTGTTGATACAATCTATATCTAGCATCTCTCCCCTAATTTCGCTCACCTATCTCCTCTTTCTCCCAATTTCACTCGACTCTCTCCTCTTGCTATAGATGGCAAATACTAAAACTATTACTATGAATTTTAATTAGGCCCAAATTACAATCATTTCTAAATATTCCTCTTAAAATTATAGTTCCATAAATTCAAATTCAATAAAATTATTCGTTATTTAACTATGATATATATTATCGTACAAAACATCAATATTATATCACGTCTGGTTGCTTGATGATGATTATTAAGTGTGCTAACTATCTTAATTAATAATCTATATATGTTAATCTTGGCCATTCCGATTAATAATACTTTCAATCGAAAGATATAGATTATATGTGATTATACATATATTTTACATGAATTATAAATATATTATACATTTTTCATTATTTTTAAAAGGTGAAATTTCAAATATAGCTAAGAGATGAAACTTAATAACGCTCCTCAATTTGCCTAATTACGTTCCATAGCTATAGTTCCATTTGCTATGCTAATTTTCGTTTGTATATTTCGTTGTTTCTTAAATAAATTATACAAATTGGGTTTATACAAGTAACATATTATATACAATTATTTGAATTATATACAAACTATTAATATAAATAAATAAATAAGTAATTGTATATAAGTGTTGAAATTATATATACAATTGATTCTATAAAGTATTGTGGGTATACCGGAAAAAAATATACAACAAAAAAATAAAAAAATATATACAACTAAACACCAGAAATGAAAGTTTGTATATACACAAATATGTATAGATATATACAGTACAATAACAAAATTATTAATACGTATACAAACACAAAAGTATATACAAATTAATATATACAAATAAGGTTTATAAAAATACATGCGATTCTTCATAGCAAGTTTCATTAAACAGTAACCGCGATTCATAATTATATGAAACTATAACTATATAAAATAATACATTACTAATGTTTGTCAATTCACATAATTTTCCCTATTTTGAATTAATTGATAAATGACTATTTAAGTTAAATTCTTGTAAAAATTAGGCAAATCATATAGTATAAGAAAGAAATTACTTCCTATCCCTACTCTTTCATTAATTACCAAAAATCCCTTTTTTTAGTGTCTTTCGTATACATAATATTGCATGCGGATACTTTAATTAATAAAGGACGAATACTTAAATTATTAAGTTGTTGTTATCAGTTTAATGTGTTAAATAAGGGATTAAAACGGAAATTATAATTGACTCCCACAAATCACGGTATGTTTCTTCCTTCAACCAATCAGTCGTTCATAAGCCTCTAACTGAATTATAATTTTAAAATTTCAAATTGTGAAACCTTCTCCCTGTTCTTCGAAAAAACAGTAAAAGTTTGATTGAAACAATTTTGGAACGCAATTTTGTGAAGATTCTAAATGAATATTTCGATCTTGTTAAGGTATTCTGGATCATGGGAAAGTGATGTTAGATACAAGCGATACAGAAGTGATGGGATAGTGGTTGGGAAAAATATTTCGTTCGTGAATCTTATTTTAGCAATTACAGCTGAATTGGATATTGATGAATTGAAAAAAAACATTGAGATCAGATATGTTGTTGAAGGTAATTCGTCTCCATTGTGTATTCGGAATGATATGGGGTGAAATTGTACATAGAAATTAAGAAGCATGAGGTGAAATTCGTCTCCATTGTGATTACTATAAACATGATGCATTAACAAAAACTTATGCAGTTCCAATGGAACCAATGCCAGACAAAAGTGATTGGACAGCTCCAGAATGTGTTTTGGAAGAAGTCGTCTTGCCACCAAGATACAAAAAAATGCCTGATAGACCAAGAAAAAAGAGGAAGAAAAATTCAGACGAAAAGCTAAGCACAAAAACGAATTGTTGTGGACGTTGTGGACAAGAAGGTCACAATATAAGAACATGTACTTTCTTTCCAAAAGATTCTCGATGATTACTTTTTAAGAATTTTTATGCTTCATGTGTACTAATTTTTTGGATATTTTGAATCTGCTAATAAGATATTATCATTTGGTGTGATTTTAACTTTATATAAATTTTACTAGAGACAAACTATTGAATATGCATTTTTTGCCTGTATGGCGTACTTTCGATCTCTCCTAATGTTACTTCTCGAGTCTCTGAACAACAAATTTTTAAAGCCCCACAGCCTGTAACAACCACCATATGTAATTAAGTAACAAATGGAGAGTATGAAAGGAATATGCAAAAAAAAAAATTCATTTCATTGTTGATTTGATGGTCAGTACCTAAAAACTTTACAACAACGTAACCACTTATACTAAATATATTGAATTGTTTTATACCTAGTGTAAAACATATTGTATCATGCGTTGGGGTATTTAACAATTAAGTTATTTGATAATTTATTTAGTATCATATACGTTATAGTTCAACTATATTTTGTATCTGATAATAAAAAATTGTTAGTTGATATGATTTAAATCAATGTTACAAGATTCAACCTATTAAAGGATACTAAATATATTGAAACTTAATTGTTTTGTACCAATTGTAACATATACACAAATTTGTTATTTGATAATAAAATGTGTATCATATACATAATAATTTTATGGATATTGTGTATCTGATAGTAATATAGTATCATATGTTGTGATTTACATCAAGGCCACCACATGTTAATAGATACTAAATAAATTGAAAATTAGTTGTTGTTTACCAAGTGTAGAATATATAGTATCAAATATTCTGTATCTGATGGTTATATTGTATCAACAATATTGGTGTATAAGATACAATTTGTAACAAGATACTATATAATAAACTATATATATTGGAACAATAATTAAAATTGAAATACAATTTTTGACAAAAACAGTCTTCAAATTAATAATTACTTAAAATAATTGTGTTGAAACGGGAAGGAATATTACAAAATACTAATTAACGTATCTTCAATACAATAAAACATAACTATTCTACATTAATGATTCAACCTTCTGCTGGTGTAGTGTAGCCACTCTTCGGCCTTGTATGATCATCATTATCGCTAACATATCCCGCCTTGAACTTGTCCATACCATACTTCCATAACAGTGTTGCATATCTATTGCAAAGATAGTCACTCTGAAAACTAATAGATGGAATGTTGATTTCGTCAGCAAAAACAACTACATACATTCCACAATCACTGCAAATTAAACAAAAAGTAGATACATTAAAAAAGAGAATTAAATGTGTAAGTAAATAAATTATTTTACAATACTAACGGGCTATCGCTTTGTTGTTGCATAATGTCTTGAGCATATTCCAACTCAAACGACTGTTGTGGACCCAACAGTTCACCAGTTTCCTACAGATAGAAATGCTATACTATTACAGAAATATAATGATGTTTCGCTTTAATTGATACTAAATAACAAGAAGACATAAGAGGTACACAAAATCAATTATACTGTATATAGAGTGACATAATTCAATGTGAAACAAATATAAATTCTCATAACCATTTTTATTCTTTTAAGTATCATATAGAGAATTATCATTGACTATGATGCACAGTACCAAAACCAACCTAGATGCCAAATTGTGAATTAAGCAAGTATCTTAGATACAATAATGTTCATTTCATTTGATACTAAATAACAACTAAACATAAGAAAACATAAGAGGTACACAAATTCAATTATTCCTTATATACAGTGACAAAAAATAACCTACAAAGTAAATTTGTGATTTGAGTACTTAACTTCAATGCATTTCTCTTCACTTTTGATACAATAACAGTTAATAAACAAATTCACAAAAAATTATTGTATCTAAAAAACAACTGCATATTTCAAAGAGGATGCTTAATAAAAAAATAAGAAATTATTTATCATCAG
>JAJOOE010022083.1:0-27046 GCA_036250405.1 Solanum raphanifolium | reverse complement strand
TCCTTGACCCTTAACTATGTGCCCACATAGGACTCTAGCTTAGTGGATCCACCTAGATAGCTATGTACGAATGGTTACACCTTAGGCAAGTGTTAACCATCTCTTTTCGGTGTGGGAGTAGAACACCGGATTCCATGTAGCTCTCATGGTCTATGTCGATTATTGCAATATTTCCCTAATGTAAAAATAAATGAAGGTACGAAAGGTGGGATCCTAAGAGATGGTTGTAGTAGTGTTCTCTTATGATTATGATGATTATGACTTATGTATGTTGAAGCTATGTTATGTATGATCATTATGAATATGATAAGTTATGACGAAATATGATCTTATGAATGTATGCATGAAGTAGGTTACTTAATGTGATACTTGGCTTTGAATAGGGTTATGTTATTCTATTCTTTGCATTGCACTAGTATTACTTGGGTTGGCTACATGTTGGGATGATATTATGTTGGTTTGGACTATGATACTTAATTGTGTGCATATTGGATTTACTTGGCAAAAGCATGTTTTGAATAAAATGTCCTTTTATGCATGTTTCAATGATTTTTATGCATAGTAGCCATACTTAGTACGTGTGTTGTACTAACCCATGTTTTCTCCCTTTTTCCCAAACATTTAGGTTCGGGCCGTTGAGGATTCAAGCTTACTTCTCAAGACACTTGGAGTTGCTTCTCCAAGTTGGTGAGTCCTCAAGTCATAGGACAAGACCCTATGATCTAGCTTCTATGTTTAGCTCTTTGCTTATGTTGAAAGACATTGTTGTACTTCCTCATTTCAAGACTTCTTATTGATGTAAGGGCTAAGTCCCATTTTCGATACTTCTATGTCTAGATGGTGTATTGTGACGAAGTTAGATTCTATTTTTCATATATGAAGTGAAGTTGAACTTCCAAAGTAAAAGTTTTAAATTTTCCGCAAATTTTTGTTCTATGATACATGCTATGACAAATGCTAAGGGCTTGTATAAGACCTCTTCGAGGTCGAATACGCCGGTAATGACTAGGGGGTGCTCTCGGGTCGTTACAATATATACCCAATTATATCTTGGTCACAATTATATTCATCACATTCAATTGACTTGTATTTCTGAAGGAGCGTCACTCATACAATAAAATATCTTTTATGTTTATTTTCATCATAAATACTTGACTTATACTAAAGAAATATTATCATTGGTTTTATAAAGGATCCAAATATTAACTTTTACACTCTTTTTTACCAAAAAAATAAGAAATTTAAAATTATTGAAATCCCCACACCTACAAAGAGAGTTGTTTTTTAAAAAAATAACTAAAATGGGAGGGGGGGGGGGGGCTAACCTAGACTCGAACTCGTGACCTATGGAAAAATCATTTAAGTTTTAACCATTCGAGCTGCAATAATATTCATTCATAATCACGAAACGAAATTTATTTTTTCTTTTCATATCAGTTATTTAATGAATATAACTAGGCACTTTATAAATAAGATATTATAAATAAATATAGTCTAATAACCCCTAAAATGTGAAAATAAATTGAGCAAAGGTTGAGATATAGCATAACTCATTGTATTAAGATATATACCCAATTATATCTTGGTAACCATTATATTCATTACATTCAATTTACTTGTACTTCTGAAGGAGCATCACTCATCGAATAATATATTCTTTACGCTTATTTTCATCATAATGACTTGACTTATAGTAATGAAATATCATCATTGGTTGTATAAAGGATCCAAATATTAACTTTTTGTAACACCCCAAAACAAATTGAACTAAGACTCGAACCATCCTTCATTGTGAGTAGGATTTTACCAAGGAATTTGAAAATTTTTAAGTATTAAGGTCAAGTCACTAGATATAGCACTTTGAGTTCTAAAAAGAAGTAAAGAGAATTCATTCAAGTCATTCCTTAGTTCTTTTAAATTTTGGGTCAACTTCAAATGACCATAACTTTTAGCACGGGATGAGTTAGGAAACCCATAAAATATCAAATGAAAGGTCTTGGAATCCTCTTTCCAACGCCTCCAAGTTTGCTAATTTTCGAGCTCATATGAGGGAGATATGTCAGTTTAAAATCGGGCTGTCCAAATAAGGAAAGTTACCCGAAAATAAGAGAAGTATTTTGGTCTTTTCCTTACCCAAACGGATTTAAACGTTTTAGTAAGGTTTTAGTGGTCTAAACTGATTAGAATCAGTTTCATTCATCCCCAAAGCATTTATGGTTTTAGAGAGAAGATTCAAGAGGAGAAAAAGTTCAAAGTTTCAAGCGTTCGTTCAAGAAATTCAAGATTTCGCCAAGAACCTAGTTCTTTGAGGTATGTAAGCTTCGATAGTGTTGGGTTTATTCACCCACACTCCAATCATGAGTTTATTTTGTGAATTAATCCATAAATATTGAGAAATTTAATTTCTTGATGAGTTCTTGATAATTGTTCTTGAAGTTTCCTTATCGATTAAGTTTGATGTAAGATTCTACTTGGGTCAAGTTCAAACGACCATATCTCTTAGAATATAAAGAGTTACGTGGCCCGTAACCTAACAAATTAATGGTATTTGAATCTACTTTTCAACGCCACCAATTTCACACCAATCCAATTTTTGAGAAAAAAGTTATGACTATTTTAGTAACCTGATACAATGCTGTTACGAATTAGCCGACGGGAAAACATTAAAAAGCATCGTTTTTGTCTTTTTACCTCTAAGAAAAGCCTAAACTAATTTCTTGACTAATAAAAGGCTCGAAACAGTTAGATCTTCATTTTTAATTCATCATTCTCTTCTCTCTCAAACCCTAGGGCAAAACCCTAATGAAAAATCAAAGTAGAAGACTCCATTCAAGATTTTTTCCATCTTTTTCAAGATTCTTCTTCAAGGTAAGTCTTTCTCCAAGAATTCCATTCTTTTCAACTTGAATTCCTCCATACAATTATGAATCACTAATGAAAATCATAATTCTTGGCCATAGATATTTCAAGAAACTAATTCAAGAATCTCAAGAAAGGTTTTCTCGTTCGTTTACCTTCAAGCTAGGGTTTCAAGGCTTCTAATCAAGTTCTTCTTCAAGATTCTTCAAGAACCTTGTTTTTCAGGTATGTAAGGTTATCATAGTGTTGGACTAGTTCATCCTCACGCCCTACATCTTTTTTCAAATCAGTAAAAGAGAAATCTAGGATTCTACCCCTAGATTTGCGTATTCTTGAGATAAGTTGATTTGAGTTCTTGAATTCATGGTTCTTTTTAAAATTAAATTCCTAATTATTAAGTTTCTATATTTCTATTGAGATCCTTGAGTTGATTTGTTCATGTTTATAATTCAGCATGAACCCTATTTTGAGTTATAAATCTTGAGAAGTTTTTCAAAGCCAACACTTGAGTTTTAAACTGAGTTTTGAGGAAGTAAGTAGGAGAATGAGAGAGGTGTATACATGAGTCCATATTATTATTTAGACCCTTGAGTCGAGTCGTTCATGCCCATAAATTCCGCATGAACTCCATTAATTGAGTATTTTTTAGAGGAGTAGTATCTTCAAGTTCTAAATCTTGAGTATTGAGTTCCTAATCATTTTGGGATTATATTCCTAATCATCAGGATACTACACGTTACCCATGAAGGTCCTTGAGTTGAGTAGTTCATTCCCATAATTCCATATGAACCCTATGAGTCGAGCAGTCTTGAGATGAGAGGTATCATTGAGTCCTTGAGTTAAGTAGTTCACGCCCATAATCCCGCATGAACCCTCCGAGTCAAGCATTCTTAAGATAAGTAGTATCATTGACTCCTTGAGTTATGGAGTTGTTGAGTTCAGAGTATTGAGTTCTATGCATGGTTATTGAAAACCTTGAATTGAGTTGTTCACGTCCATAATTCGGCATGAATCCTATTTTAAGAAGTCTTTCTATAAATTGTTTTAAAACTTGTTTTAAAGACTTGAGCACTGAGTTGAGGAACAGTAGAGCTGAGTTCATTTTCTTTAAAATGATATATGGGAACTAAGTATTCCCAAGAGTAAATGTTTTACATTTAAGAGAGAGGAAACTGAGATTTCCAAAAGAGTTTTGAGCAGTTTGAGTACAATCTCTTTTAAGAGAAAGATTTTTGAGTAATAATCTCAAAGCATAGAAAGAGTTATGTTTTTAAACGTATGAACTAGTTATATTTTGGGAGTAGTATTGAGCACCGATATGGGGGAGAGTTCAGACAACCCACATCCCCAATAAATGATGTAGCCAACGTGGGTAGAAAGGGTCATATTTTTTAGATGATTACTTAGTGCTTTTTAGCATAGACTAGAGGATCCACTTTGTTGAGAGGTTCTATACCCCGGCAAGGTATAGAAAAGTTCTGGCAGCGTGGGCGAGACGTTGTATCATCACATAGCTCATAGTGATGGTTGTCGATTAGAAAAACTCCCACAGAATTATATTGTATATTTATAAACAAATTGAGTTATAATTGTATTCTTCAATACGATTGAGTTATTATCTTGAGTATATTGAGTTGAATATCTTGAGTTGAGTATCTTGAGTTGAGTACCTTTGAGTTGAGTATCATATCTTGAGTTGAGTACCTTTGAGTTGAGTATCTTATTCTCAAGTTGAGTTTAGTTGAGAAGAGGGAAGTACGTTTCATTTTTATCAAGTTCAAGCCTATGTTTATGCTTTAGAATTCCCCTTACAGGCATTTCGTTGAGGTCATGTGATATTCTAGTCAGCTTTGGTGAGCCTTCTTATATTCTGGGTGACTTTATCTTTACCTTACAATTAGTAGTTTTGAGATGTCGTGGGTCTTGTCCCGATATCTTTTTGTAATAGTAGAGGCTTCATAAATAGACAGAGTTGAAGAGTTTTATGTATTTACTTTCTTTTGAGTATTGTTTAGACTTTCTTAAAGTTCACTATTAGAGTTTAATGAATTTAATTCAGTTTTAGGCTTATGCATGCTTGAGTTAGTCTTCCGCTTGTACCTAGCCAGGATGAGGGTTTGCTTGGGGACCAATAATGATTCTCAAGTGTCAGCCACGTCCAAGGTGTAGGTGATTGAATACTGCTATCAAAGACACTTCATACAATTCTAAGTGTCAACTATCGTTAATCAGTAAATAACCCAACTAAATGAGTTGGGGTCGAATCCCACAGGGAGCGGTACGTGTTTGACAATCAATCGGGAAGTATGAATATGATCAAATCAGTCATAGGAATAAACTTTGTCGAATAAAAACATAATTCAAATTAAGGGGTGACACAAATGTCAAATGAGGGGTTTTGGTTTGAAATTATCAACTACAGCAGCAACAAACAATACGAAATAACAACAATGAGACGGGTTCTTGGGATGTGATTCGATTATAGGCTAATATAGACAAATGGGTAATTGCAACTGTTAGGAAATAGTTGTATATTAGTGAGTAAGCTAAGCCATAGAGGGAATAAATTTTCTCTCAAACTATTTATCCCGAATCAAGTTGATTACTCTCGAACATCAACAATCAAGCAAAATAAGACCAGCCCACACCTTAGTCTATTCAGTCTCTCGAGCTGAATATGTGGGATTGAATTTAGGATTCACTCTCTCGAGTTGAACCCATTTAAACCCAATACCCACTGACTATCAATCAATAATTTTGGTTTTAAAACCTCTCTCTTGAGCAAGACAAAAACACAAAGGTAGAACTGCATTGGTAACTACAATTCTTAAATTAAACCACAATTACTGATTAAACTCACTTCTAAACAGCATTTAAACTAACAATTAGCAATAACCATAAACTAAATCAACCCATACCCATAATGACATAATCACACCCCAAGAATTGGGGTTTTAGCTAGACATCATAAAAATATAAAAATTGTTACCAAATTGAGTTTCCATCAACTAGGTAAGATTGATTTCGTTCCTACAGTGTTCCAATTCAAAGAATCTCAAAGACCCACTTCCAATTTCTCGAAAGTGAAAACCCTTAATTCTCCAAAGCCTAGGAAAAACTAGAGAAAACTTGTCTCAATACTTAGAATTCAATATGATTCGGAATAAAAAATTTATAATCATAATCTTCATGATAAACTAAATGTTTAAAATGTATTTATAGTCACCAAAAATGTATTGCGAAGAGCCATTCGGCACAGTAAGTCAGGCTCGCCGATTAGCTCGGCGATCCCTTTGGTCAGTTTCATCGCCCTTTTGCCTTGGCCTTCAGCATCCTCAAGGTCTGTAACTTTGGGCGATCAAACACTGCATCGCGGATCCTCTCAGCGATCCGTCGACTGCTCCTTTCTCTCGCCAACTTGGTTTTCTCCTTCAGGGCTTGGCACACTAGAACTTTAGGCAGTCAAATAGCAAATCGGTGACTCGCCAAATGGACTTGGAGATCACCAGGCTTGCTTTTCTTCACTCTTTTAGCTCGCTTTGTTCCTTTTTGCAAATTAGTGTCCTTGCTTTGTTCCTCAATCCATATACTTGGAAATCAAGGGTTTTACATCAGTTATGGGTACAAAGTAAGCATTTGAGGATACTAAGTCATTGTAAATAAAGCCCTAAATGAGTCCAAATCTCGGAACACCCCCAACTTAAACTTTTGTTTGTTCTCAAGTAAAACTCAAGTTCAGCAGTTCAAAAAGGATGTCTCAAACAGTGCTACTCAAGACTCAATTATGAATGCACACCAAAAGACTCAACTTACTCGGGCAAGGATCAATTGTGCACTCAAAGGTTCAAGTTGTGACTCACCATTACCAAAGATTCTCAAGTTCACAATACTTGCTTCAAATGCAAGTTCAAGCTCAACAAAGGTACTCAAATGCCCTCACACAAAGAATGATTTCATATTCACACACTATTCTTCAACAATTTAGAGCTCCAGAATCACATACAACTCTCACACTCAAAAAGATGAGCACATGCATGACTTCACCCATAGGTTTGCCCTTATTTTCTAACCAACATTTGTTTCAGCTCACTCAAGATCAAAAAGGTCTTTTCAAGGCATGTAACGGGGCTGAGTGTAAAGGTATGGTCATTTAGGCTCAGTGGCTGCTATCCTCATGAAATGTCATCTGAACATCACTTTCTTTCCTTTTCTTCAACATTTTTAGCCCATACTCAAAAATTCACCCTATTATTCATTTTCCATGAAATATTGGGCACCCTATTTCTTTTGCACTTTCTCAACTTTATTTCTCAAATTTTTCATTTTTTTCTTTCATTTTTCATTTCTTTTTCTATTCTCTCTTTTTTTTGTATGGAAGGGTTCCATCTTTCTCAAAACCATGGATCAAGGGAGACTTCTTTGCACTTCTTGATTTACCTTCTCTTTTCACCACACCCCCAACTTAGGCTTTTGGCCTAAGTTGACTATTCAAACAAACCACATTTCATGAGGATTATAGGTGAATGAATAAAGAGAGAGTTACCATTGTATAAAGTTTCTTCCAAGAAACGGATAAGGCTCAAAGGATGTTCAAGCAAAGTTCACACACTCACAAGGTTGGACACAAAAGAGGTATAATGTCAAATTGTTTCATTTTTTAAAATTGTTGCCTAAGATCATTTCAAGAGATTGCATCACTTAGTCAACCGGACCAACGGAGAAAATTCTAGGTGTCATCACACATGGTTCACGGTAAGCTCATCACACAAGGCATTGCCACCAATATCAAACAAGACTTTACACTTTCGCTATTGTGCAATGTTCATCACAAGAGCCTCCATTCAATAATCGGCTAGTCACAACGAGATGCAAAAAGTTGACATTTTGTCTATGCAACTTCATTTGGCCTTATCGTAGCTGCACATTCATTTTTGTTTGATTAAGACCATTATTTAAGTCATCAGATCAAGACCGATACTCAAATTTGCACAGGAACAACCACATTCAAACAAAATCAAGAGGTGGCAAAATTTTCAGAAGGGTCAAAAACCATTTACATTCAAAATCAGGAGCCACAAGCTCAAACATCCACAAAATAATGCCAAAACAAAATTTATAGCACAAAATCCCAATATATAGACAAAAACAATAATCACAAGAGGTAGGTATGGAAATACCTCACCCCACCACAAATAAAAAGCAATTTGTCCTCAAATGCAATAAAAACATGAAAAGTCAATAAGAGTGACAGAGATGGAGGTAAAGAAGATCATGTCTACACAGTCACTCCATTTGTCGGGGCATCAGTGCCCGTACCACATCATCACTGCTAACACCACTAGGGTTAGCCAAGGGAGTGTCTGCTAAAGAGATCTACACCGCTGAATAAACCATGGCCTCCTCAATCTCTGTGAGGCCCTCATAAGATGCCTCCTCTTCAACACCAAGCTGCTCCTCATCGGTCTCAGTCTCAGCCTCAGACTCGGCAGCAGCTACCTCCTCTGTGCTAACCTCATCTCCGGTGGTAGTCAGAGGCAAATCTGGATCAACTGGCATATTAGGGATCTCTACCATCCCAAAAATCATCGACATGTCGTGGACTTCAACTGGTCCACATCTCTCTTCAGCTCAGCAATAGTGGCCTTTAAAGTTGTCACCTCCTCAGTGGCCCCTTGGGCTTGCTCACACACCACTATCTGTGTCGCTAGGGCAGCAATAGTCCCACTCAAAGGTGTCACAACATTAGTGGTGTCATAGATGAGGGGTGCAAGGCAACCCTTGAGATCATCCAAGGGAGTCGTAGTGGTGGCCATGTTTGGGTAGTCAAAGACTGACCCTCTCTCCAATACAACATTGATATGATCGCGACTACATCTCACTACTAACCCCCATACCAAAACAGACTCTACCGGTCAGAAAGTGCTGGCCTTCTTCTTATTCTTGGGTACCAGCTCTCCGTGTGTTATGTAGAACTCCCGGACCCATGTAGGAATATAGGGGCCTCGAGTCATGGTGAACTGCTCGAACCGGTGGAACTGGAGGGTGTCCATCACCGTGAAATATCTACCCACTAAGCCCTCTGTGGATAGCAGCTTCTTCTCTAGAATTGTCCTCAACCTGTCGGCTTTTAATTTGTTGAGTAGCTGGGGAGGAGGAACTTGTACTGGTGGCACTGGGCCATGGGTGGTGTCGGAGTTGGCACTGTATTTGTTGTAGGAGGAGTAGCTACTAGAGCTCTCGATGAGTCAAGAAGAGACCTAGCACAGATCTCTGCTTGCCTGGACTGTAGTGGCTGGTCATCATCCGGTTCGGAGAATACAACTTGGGAGTCAAAGGACTCTCCCTCGCTGTCGGAGTTGTGCTCCGGAACCTCAGTCATGGGCCTCTTGCCCTTGCCCTTACCTCCCTTTGGAGGCTCTGTCCTTCCCTTTTTAAGAGGATTGGCTCCCCCTTCATTTATCACTATGCCCCGTGCTCTTTTACGGGGCGGCATGTCGAGGTTGGTTCTAGACATATCTGTAAAAACATCAAAAAGAGTTAGGTTCGTTTCAAGAAAAGTTGCAGACAGACTCACTGAACCAATCGGCGAGTCGCCGAATCACTTTGGCGAGCCAGATCGGACTCGCTGAAAGGATTGGCTAAAATATTCCTAGAAAAATTGGCATGTCGGTGATGGGAAGGGCCTTTCGGTGAATCACCGACATTATTCAGCGAGCACAGACCAGCCTGCCGAAAGTTACAGTGTATTTTAAGGGTTAGGGGCACAAAAGGGTGATCAAAGAAGACTTTCGGCAAGTCACTCAATTCACTCGGCGAACTCATGCTTCTCGCCGAAAGTTACAGAACCTAAACTCAATATTATCATGAAAATAAAGGCGATCAAGGGGAGTTCGGCAAACCGCCGAGTGGTTCAGCAACCTCGACCCAGCTCGCCAAACTGCCCAACGTGCCTACTTTCTACCCCGAATTCCAAAATCAACCCCACATCCCCCGAAAACAAAATCAAAACATACACTAGTTCAATTAAACTTAGACCCATATGACCCATGCCCCCGGGATACTCAGACTTCTCCCAGTTTGGCCAAATTTGTCCATTTGATGACTTTAGCCTTTAAGAATGACGTCAACCGCTCCATCATTGGGTAAAGTACGTCATTTAGCAGAAATGTGGGTTACTCAGACTTCACCCAACTAGACCCAGTAATATTTTAGCACAACCCGACAATTTAGATCACTTTTACGCACGAAATTTCGGGAAATCAAAAATTAGGCAATATAGGCAAGATTACAAATTCAAAGTAGGCAAACAAGCAGTCATTTACGATTCAGAGAGGCCCAGCACACATCACTAAGATCAAAACAATTGCAATTGAGTAAAATCCGTTAAATACAAGTTCGGGGTTCGAAAAACCAACCTTTAATGCCAAATAAATAGTTTAAAAAGCTAGGCGGCAAAGAATTCCAACTCTGCGCACACAATCAATGACTAACAAGCGGTAATAATGCAAAAATATAGAAAAATATAGTGCGGGTGTGATTTTGGAAAGTTAAAAAGTGAGGGAATGTGAAAGAGATTGAACTTTTGAACTTTTGAACCTTTGGTCTTTAAAACCGTCCTGTTCTCGCCCTTTCGGTGACATTAATTTTTCTCACCGAACCACTCGGTGACATGCGGAGTGGTTAGTTACCTCGCAGAGTTTTACAGGACCTCCAGTTAAGTTGGGGGTCCAAACGGCGGACAAAGTTGAGGTCGCCGACCTCTTCGGTGACATGCCGATTTGTCCATGGCTCGCCGAGTTTTACAGACTCCAACCTTATAATTTCTTGAGTCCAACGGCGGTCCAAGTCGGGCTTGCCAACCACTTCGGTGAGTCACTGACTGGACATTTGGCTCGCCAACCTGCACTTTTCCTCACATTCTACACTTCAACCTGCAAAATCAACACACGATTATTTCTAAAACAAAAGAAAAGAAGATAACACTTGCATTGCCTTCCAAGAAGTGCCTTAGTTAATGTCGTGGCACGACGCAAGTCCTCACTCATCCTTCATTCTTGGGGTTTGCCATAGTATCACTAGGCAACCCCCCTTGTTGTCTCGGGTTTAAATGAGACAAAATCTCACCCATTTGGGTCTCCAACTGCTTGATAGAGACGGAGTGAGAAGTAACTGTCTGGCTAAGGGTCGATACATCTTCCTTCATTTCTTTCATAATTTTATCGGACCTTTCAACCTTGTTGAGAATACTAGAGAGCATATCCTTAGAACGGCCATCCTCATAATATTTGAGCTTTTGACGCTCGTGGGGAGGAACATATCTATCTTTCTCCCTATCTCCTTCCTTCCAAGTGGGGTTTCGTTCTCTCTACTCTCTAACACGATCTCTCCAACCTTCATCCATGTTCCAACCTTGGTTACCACTCTGCCTCGGGTAGTTTGCATGATAACCACCTCCTTGGTTGGCTAGGAAATTCACCACATCATTATAAAACGCTTCAAACTTGGCCTCTTCGGGGTTTACACACCCAACACCCACGACATTGACACTCCTAGCACCAGCTCCCATGACATTTTTAGACAAAATGTCAAGTTGGGTCATGATCTTGGCCATGTTTTGGTCCCTCTCTTGGTCTTTCTCAAGCTTCTCCTTGGTTAGTTTGAAAGTGAGAGGAGAGACCTGATCCTCGCGGGTGTACCATGCCCGGTTGATTTTTGTCATACCATCCAAGACCTGGGTTGCTATAACATAAGGTTGCTGCATCAAACCTCCCAGAGAAAGTTGGTCAGCTACTCCCTTGTTTACCGAATCAAGGCTTCGGTAAAAGTACTGCAGCAAAACGTTGTCAGGCAAACCATGAGTTAGGCATTGCACCACCAACTTCTTGAATTGTAACCAAGTCTCATGGATCTGCTCGCCCTCCAGATGCTTGAAGCTATGAATGTTTTCCCGAAGTGTCATCATCTTCGAATGAGGGAAAAATCGCACTTGAAATGCGGTGATAAGCTCTTCCCATGAAGTGATGGAGTCTCTTGGCAATTCAGCCAACCACTTGCACGCTTCTCCAATTAGAGAAAACGAGAACAACCTCAATCGAACCGACTCTTGGGATATGTTCTTGAAGGAGAACGACCCGCAAACATCAACAAAATTTTGGATATGCTCATGGGGATCCTCATGAGCCAAACCACCAACAACCCTTTCAATTGCAAGAGTTGCAACATAGTGCTAGCAATGTTGAACACATCGTTCCCTTCAAGCGGAGGCAAACGAATGGCACCAATTCCACCCATTAGAAGGGGGTCATTAGCATTCGGCTCATTGACATTATTTAAATTTCCGATGTCATCTTGGTGGCCCACTTGGCTACCATTGCTTTTGTTGACACTCATATCCTTTGTTTAAAAACACAAACAAAACTAAAAGCAAGTAGATTCAATTATGACTAAAAAGAAAAAAATTCAACTTCACCAAAAAAAATCTCAAACAACACCACTCCCCGGCAGCGGCACCATTTTGATTGAATAACTCTATCAAAAGACACTTCATCCAATTCTAAGTGTCAACGATCGTTAATCAGTATATAACCCAACTAAATGAGTTGGGGTCGAATCCCACAGGGAGCGGTACGTGTTTGAGAATCAATCAGGAAGTATGAATATGATCAAATCAGTCGGAGGAATAGACTTTGTTGAATAAAAACATAATTCAAATTAAGAGGTAACACGAATGTCAAATGGGAGTTTTGGTTTGAAATTATCAACTATAGCAGCAACAAACAATACAAAATAACAACAATGAGACGGGTTCTTGGGATGTGATTCGATTATAGGCTAATATAGACAAATGGGTAATTGCAATTGTTAGGAAATAACTGTATATTAGTGAGTAAGCTAAGCCATAGAGGGAATAAATTTTCTCTCAAACTATTTATCCCGAATCAAGTTGATTACTTTCGAACATCAACAATCAAGCAAAATAAGACCAGCCCACACCTTAGTCTATTCACTCTCTTAAGCTGAATATATGGGATTGATTTTAGGATACACTCTCTCGAGCTGAACCCATGTCAATCCAATACCCACTAACCATCAATCAATAATCTTGGTTTTAAAACCTCTCTCAAACAAGCCAAAAACACGAAGGTAGAACTGCATTTGCAATTACAATTCTTAAATTAAACCACAATTACTGATTAAACTCACTTCTAAACAGCATTTAAACTAACAATTAGCAATACCCATAAACTAAATCAACCCATAAAAACATAATCACACCCCAAGAATTGGGGTTTTAGCTACACATCATAAAAAGATAAAAATTGTTACCAAATTGAGTTTCCATCAACTGGGTAAGATTGATTTCGTTTCCACAATGTTCCAATTCGAAGAATCTCAAAGACCCACGTCCAATTTCTCAAAAGTGAAAAACTTCAATTCTCCAAAGCTTAGGAAAAACTAGAGAAAACTCATCTCAATACTCAGAATTCAATATGATTCAGAATAAAATTTTATAATCATAATCTTCATGATAAACTAAATGTTCAAAAATGTATTTATAGTCGCCAAAAATATACTGCGAAGATCCATTCGACGCAGTAAGTCAGGTTCGGTGATCAGCTCGGCGATCCTCCTTTTGGTCAGTTCCATCGCCCTTCTGTCTTGGCCTTCAGCATCCTCAAGGTCTGTAACTTGGGTGATCCAACATTGCATCGCGGATCCTCTTGGCGATCCGTCGACTGCTCCTTTCTCTAGCCAACTTGGTTTTCTCCTTCAGGTCTTGGCACACTGGAACTTTAGGCTGTCAAATAGTCATTCGGCGACTCGCCAAATGGACTTGGCAATCACCAGGCTTGCTTTTCTTCACTCTTTCAGCTCGCTCTACTCCTTTTTGCAAATTAGTGTCCTTGCTTTGTTCCTCAATTCATATACCTAGAAATCAAGGGTTCTACATCAATTATAGGCACAAAATAAGCATTTGAGGAAACTAAATCATTGTAAATATAGCCCTGAATGAGTCCAAATCTCGGAGTCATCAGTAGGCTCGGGTCGTGACACTTTTGCACTTTTTTTAACCAAAAAATATTAGAAATTTAAACCCCCCCCCCCCTATAAAGAGAGTAATTTTTAAAAAATAACTAAAATGGGACCTAACCCAGACTCGAACGCGTTACCTATTGACTAATTGTTTAAGCTTTGACCATTCGCACTACAATAACATCCGTTTATAATCACGCAACATAATTTGTTTATTATTTTTAAATAAGTTATTATTCTAATTTAGTAAATAAAAGTACTTATGTTGATAGACCCAATCCAAAATATCAGGACAAATCCAAAAAATAAGGCCCAATCCAAATACACATACAATCCTATATTAAAATAACATCACAAAATTGCCTTAACAAATTTATCTTTCATTGATTTTCCAACAACAACTTCAATGCACAGAATTACTTAATGATTCCCCATTAATTTTGTATCATAATTTCACTCCATCTGTTCGAATAGGGCAATCTTCTAAAGCTTGCACAACATCATCATAATTCTTGTATTTTCGGTATAAACTTACGCTAACTCCAATGGTCAAATTAGCATATTCTTGCCAACTTGAATATATACCTTGTTTTTTTATCCTTAAAACAACATAGACGTACTTGCCCATGAAATGAAAATTATCAACGAAAATAAAGGGCTTTTAAAATGAAGAAAAATGGAGAATGACCAAAAATTTGGAACAAATATAGTGCTCTCAATAGAGTATTGCAGTTGATTTAATTTTTCAAATGAAAATTATGAACGAAAATAAAGGGCTTTTAAAATGAAGAAAAATGGAGAAAGATCAAAAATTTGGTAGAAATATAATGCTCTCAAATCTCAATAGAGTATTGGAGTTAATATAACTGTTTTGGACAATGTGATTTGAAAAGAAAAGAGTATAGGTTTGACTTTTCAAAAGGTAGTGGTTTAATAGATTTCAAAATGGTTTACTTTAGAGGGTACTTTGGGTACAACAAAATAATGGATTTGCCCTATCACCCTTCCCATCCCTCTGAAATTACGACCTTACCCCGAAAAAGTAAGATCGTGCCATTTTGTGTCAATTTTTTATCCTGTCAAATATATTTTTCGTTATATTTATGGGTAGCCGGGGAACGTCAGTTATCTCAGGTTTTGACCATGAAGTTTGGGGTTGTCTTTGACTTTGACGTAGTCTAGTTAAGAAAAGAAAAGTGACATTGATGGATCTGTCTAAATTCGTAGACTTTCTTTTGAATAGATCAAGGTCATGTTTTTATTCGGAATAGAGAAAAGACATAAAGTAACACCTGAAGTTGTCCCAAATTTTAAAAAAGACACCTTAACTATGCGGGCGTCCTATACCCCCTAAACAATTCGGAATATATATTATTACATCATTTTTCGATCAATTCCAGATTTTAAATGGCAAGTGTTATCACACATCAATCATTATGTGACACATGTTAATTTAATTTGAAATATATTTTTTTTCATTTTAAGTTTTTCTTTATTTCTCTCTCTTACTTTTTGACTTATTTTAATTTTATTACTTTCATTTTAAATTCTACTTCATCTTCCACCCCTACTTTCAAGCTATCCCTCCCTCCATTTTCTTTCTTTCTTTCTTTCCTGTTCTTCTTCACTCCCACCCCCACGTCAAGTTGAGCCCCTCCATTTTCTTTCTTTGTTCTTCTTCTTCTTCGGTCAAATTCCTTTCCTTCCAAAATTATACTATTTTCTAGACTTTGTTGATTTATTGATAACAAAACTAGTTATTTTTCTAAGGAAAATCAAAATTTTGAAGGTATCATCAATTAATTTATCTCATTTTCATATAACTTCAAAACTAGAAATGATAATTTTGAAAGAATTAGAATTATCCGAAAATTGAAAAAGTTTAATTGAAATTTGGATAAAAAGAACTAAATAATACCCACTAATCATCTTGAAATCTAATGGGTTTATTGAGTTATTCGAAATGTAATAAAATATTTAGATATAATTTTAAAATTGAAGAGAGTTAAACTAATAGTAGTAAAAAAGGGAGGTGGAGTTGTGGTAAAAATGACATTAAAAGTGAGAAACTACAATGAATATGACAATGAATTTTTGAAGAAGAAGGAAGAAAGAAAAACAAAAAATTAATAAGGAGAAAGGGTTAAAATAATAAGAAAAACAAGAAAATATATTTTATAGCAAAATACTTGTAAAAATAAAATTATATTTATTTTTTTAGTTTGTTCACGCTCTTTAAGAGAGTGCATACACTCTCCATGCCAGGTGGACAAGCAAATCTTTTTGCTAATTGGAATTAAATATGGAACAACACAACTATGAATATATTGAACCTACGCTTGGAGTTTTCAATTCTTTATATGTTTTAGCTAATTATCACAAATAAACAAATACCAAGTCTTGGTGCTATAGTTTAAATGTCATTCAAATAAAGTGCAACACATAAATTATTTCTACTATTGTAGTTTCTCATTTTGACAACTGACTTAAAAAATCAAGGGATCGTTTCTTATTGTGGATAACAATAGTCTTAAATAGGTTGGAGTAGTAATGTTGACATTAGAAATATTGATATTAGTTATGTTTAACTTATTTCTTATGTATTGTTTGGTTTGGTGTATTAAAAACAACATTCATGGTATAATTTTCTAAAATAAATATATATTTAGAAAAATATCATTCACAAATACGGTGAAAAGAACACAGACATAGTTTTGAAGGGCAATTATATCGTTAAACATGTTAATGCATATATTAAAAAACACTTGCATTGCTAATACCCTGTCATAATATGGAATAAAGTGTATAGTTAATGGTTGAAAAAGTGTGCCAAATGTATAAAGTTTTTACCTGCATTATTCTTTTAGATAAGTACAACCCAAATTCTTTAGTGCTAATATGAGTTTCACAAAAAAGTTTGTATCTTGAAAACTATACCATTTTTAAAATCCCTGAGCTTGTGTACCTTGACTATTTTCCTGTAGAGTTGAAGTCAAGGATTCCTTATAAACTATAACCCTCAAGCTTCCAGGATATCCATGTAAATTATATTCCTTTACTTCATCTGAAATAAAATTGTAGGAAATCAATTGTCCACTTTTGCTTTGAAGGAGTAATAAATCGTTCCAAATTGTTAAAGCGGATTCAATAGGAAGAGGTCTAATGGTGTATCCCATAATCCAAGAATCATTTATGCCGTAGTCTTTCATTGTCCAAATATCTATCACATCCGTTAATGGATCAATCTCACATGTTGGATCACGATAACAAATCAAGGTGAGAGAATCATTTAATATAACAAGGCCATAACACATGCCATTAGGAAAAAAACAAGTATGAGGCATCTTGATATTGCGAAAAGTATCAGTGCTCATATCAAAACAAAGAATTACCTCTCCATCTCCACTTGCAAACCAATGACATATTCCCTTGTAAAATAATTCCGAACAAGGAGACCAATACACAGAGGGCAACGTTTCCTCTTCATAATACTCTTCTCTCCATGCATCAATGTTCAATTCATAAACCTCAACTTTGTTCCCTCTCACGCAAGGATCTTTGTAAAGATCCGAAGAAATTTCATTAATCCTAACAAATTTGTAATCATTCATTGTCAAGTCAATGCCAAATCCTAGACCACAAATATAACGGTCGAACCCCGGAGGACATATTTCAAATGGACTGGGTTGAAGCAGGGTGTATTTCCTAGTGGATGGATTAAGTAAGACAACGTGTTCATTATCAGACAGGACAATTAGACCATTGTAAGTCCCCATGACATGTTGAGTCACACTACCAAAAGTTGTAGATAGATACGGAATATCTATATTTGGAGAAATGGGATAATGATCATCGTCACAACCAGAAAGAAAAGATAAGACATTTTTATACTGATTAGGTCCTTCTTCGAAAGATCGTTTTAAGAGAATTAATTCGTCTTTGGTGGTGGTGGGGCGCTTGACATGAAGATTGATAAAATAAGAGGACTCTAATAGAGTGCACCATGTTTTAGAGATACACTTGTATCGCAATAGAGATTTCACTGCAACTCTCAAAATAATACAACTGATCACATCTTGGGGTAATTTCTTCATAATTCCATCCGACATTGTCTATAATATTCGGCATGCATGTATGTTGCAATGGAACTTACGAAATGGAAAATTGTGGATAGTAACAACTTCCTGAACATTTTCTATCTCTCATTTGAATTGGATCGGGAAAAACTTTTTCCTCGGACATTTGTCTCTCCCCCATCACACACGTGTGTTTTCTCATTTTTCTATTGCAATATTTTACTAAAATTAATTATTAAGTAACATTGTTTCCTCATGATTAAATTATACTCACAATTAGGCAAATTGAACTCTTCAAGTTGAGAAAAAAAATTAATTTTGTAGAAAACAATATGAATCAATAATAAATCAGAAGTAATATATGGCATCATATACACATAATATATTTAACCTGTTAATATTAAAAGTACTAAGAGTGCCTAGTTAATTAGAAAGGAACACTGGTAGAGGAGAGTTGCAGACAACAGAGATTCCTCAGCTTCCATACAGAGCTAAGATTTTTGGTACATTTTTATTTCATGAAGAAAGATTTCTTCAGCTTCCAAGGTTTCACTTATTGACTTTGATGATAAAATAAAATCAATATAATTGTTTAATAATAGGACATTTACTTGTGGTACATACTTTTGGTATATGTTTATTTTATAAAAGAAAGATTTCGTGAAGATCTAAACAAAACGGAAAAGAAGATATAATGAGATGAAATTACAAGAGAAGATGTGGAAGCAAACGACATGTCCAACTCACGATACAAGAATCATTGAAAAAATATTCACTATAATCCCAGGAAAACAAGTCTATCAGAGAAAATGATTTATAGATCAATTTGTTGATAAAGGAAGATTCAATAGTAATTGAGTATCAAGTTATGCCCAAAGTTTCAAGTTCACTAAAGAGTCCATATTCAGAGTGATTAAATTTCAAATTGAAGATAGATGTGATAAAATTTGAAATCATATAAATCAAGATTCAAGGAGAAATGAAGAAGATCATGAAATTCTCTTGGATTGCTTAAATAAGAACTCATATTTGTACAAGTCAAAAAGAGAGTAGAGAGATTTCAATGGTAAAAAAATGTCTCCTATGAAGGAGATGATTGAAGATTATTTATTAAGTTCTATGTACAAGTTTTATTATGAAAATATTTTATTTAGTACTCCCTCTGTCCCAATTTATATGACTCACTTTCCTTTTTGGTCAGTCCCAAAAAGAATGACATATTTCCTTATTTGGTAAATATTTAATGACATTATCCCTATTTTACCCTTCTTGAATCTCATTATTTCAATAGTTGCACTCTTTTAATTTAAAGAAAAAGTTATTGAAATGCAGTAAAGTACAACTACTTTTCTCTTTTTGCTGATAGTCAACGGTACTTTAACACTTTTTTCAATACCTTGTCATAACCTATTCTTTCTTTTCACCACTTCTAAAAATTCAACACTCATTTTAAAATCACTGATTGGAAAAACTGTAAAAGGAAGAATTGAAAAATTAAAGATAAAGTATCTCTACTTATATGGAATCCATTAGCTAATATTTTAAAATTTGGTAAAAAAATTGGCGCTAGAAACTGAAAATTTTAATCTTTTCCCACATTTTTTTTATGTTATCAATTTTTTGAAACTATAATTAAAATCATGAAAAAAAAAACTACTTTTATCTGCAATGGCAAAAACTCAATCATTTTGGAGTCTTTCTTCTTCATTGAAAGATTAAGGGAGAGATAATGGAGAATGAAGAGTGGAGAAGAAAGAAGAGAGAGAAATAAATATATTGGATTCTTTTGAATTTATATTAATGACTGATGTGACATTAACTTATGAAAGAGAGAAAAGTCATAAACTTTTCTATTCAAAGTGAGATATAGTATTGTTTTATTATTTAAAAATTTAGACTTATTAATAAGGGTATTTTCGGAACATTGTAGAGTCTTTTCATTTTTCTTAAAGTTTGTGTCAAATCAAAGTACATCATATAAAATGGGACGGAGGGAGTAATATCTATGAAAGAATGCTGAATATGTATCTTCTTCATGACTTACTTGAGGACATGATAGGTAAGATGAAAAATAAATAAATTAAGGGACATATATTCAAGGGCAATAGGGAAGACGTTCCATAAGCAAGGAAAATAATAATCACAAAGTTCTCTTTCAAAAGAAAAAGAATATGCAAGCTACTTGATGAATTTGCAAGAATTAAGGATTTAATTATTTCTCTAGAAGAATTTCTAGAAAAAAAACAAGGAAAAGAACAGAAGAGATATCCAATAATCGAAAGAGTTATTTAAAGAGTAAATACCTATTGATGGTCATTTCAATATTATTCCAGAACTGTGTTTATATATATTCAAAATCCCAAAGGAAGGTAATTACTAATTGAAGATTATCTGTAAGGAAATATCTATTTCCTCTAAAGAGAGAAATATTCATTCAACGCTCAAGAAGGAAGATAATCCAACATTCAAGAAATGTGATAGAGTATTCAAATCTTCCATGACAGACAAGTTATCAGTGGTAAATATACAACAAACACTATAGATTGAGTAGCTCGGGAAGAACAAAAGTAAGCAACCATACATTGTCATCATGACCCGTAAACTCGGAGTCATGATGACACCTACCATAACACACTAGTAGGTAATTAAGTTGACCCATATCCTAGAACAACAAGTAACATGCATATTAGGTAGAAACAATAACCAATGAGAAATTTAAAAACAATTGGTTGAGATACACAGTGGATAAAAGAGAACAATATATATATATACAAAAGCTAGAAGTACATGATCGAAACCCACGACCTGGTGGACACCAGTACAAAGCTACTATACGAGTACAAGTCCCAAAGAAGACAAAAAGTAAAGACTTGTCTAGAAAATAAAAGACTAGCCAAAACCTAAATACAGAAGGAGCTAGGTTGAACTAGGACATCATCAACTCACCCTCAACCTCTGATGATCTCTGCATCTGGACCAAATCAGCGTTGATGTCTAGTGCTAGGATTTGCATCAAGAAAACAGATGCAGAGTGCATTACGAGTACCAAAGTGATGGATACCCAGTAGGCTTCATAGGCCGACTGAGTTTGAAAAGTAAAGGCAATATGAAAAGCGAGTAACAACAACTAGAGGTCATAAGAGTGAAACAATAATGAAAAACCTAACTATATAGAACACGAGTCTAGAGAATTACAAAACGGTAAAGTAAACAACTAACTACAACCTAACTAGAATCTCATAGACCTAGAAGGTACACTTGTGCGCAATTTAAAGTAAATAACCCAAGTTGTCACCATTGGATTCCTCGAGTCATAATGACACCTACTAAAATTCACCAGTATGTAAGTGATGAGTCGGGAACTTTGACTTATTTGAGGCCTTTTTCCTTATGATTTTGCCGTACTTAAGTAAAAAAAAAAAAAAGAGGCTAATTATTCATTGATTTGTGTTTGTGTTTGTGTTTGTGTTTGTGTTTAGGTGTTGATGGCTAAAAATGAATTTGATGGAAATAGATGGAAAAGAGTGGGAAAAGGAGGAAAAAACTAGCAGAAAACCACTCTCTGATGTTGCTCCTGTGACCTGAGGTTCGCTTTGGCGATAGTCAACAAAAGGTCAATAAATCGCTTAACTGACCACGCGGGCTTCACTTTAGCGAAGGGGCCATAAATCTCAGGGTTCGTTTTTGCAATAGGTGGAGTCGCTTTTGCGACATCCCCTTTAGCGAACTTCTTGTCGCTTTTGCAACTGGCGGTTACCTAAACAAGGGGAAACATGAAATTCACGTATTTTTGGACCCAATTCTCACAAAAGGTGATGAGGGTGGATTGGAAGGGGGGCATCGAACATCTAGAGAATTGTATTAGTTTTTATCTTGGATTTTTAAATTTTTAACATTGTAATTGATAGTTCATAGCTTAGGTTTAGATTTTGAGAGCAAGTTGCCTCACAAATCAACTTTTGGATTGAAGATTAAGTTCTTGATAGTAATATATTTTCATCCTTTCTTCTTTCTCTTGTCTTGAATGCATGAGTTGTAGGTGTAATTGATTAATTGAAATTGTGATTTTGTTCTAGACATAGACAAAGCTATTGGGTTGTTAATTTTCACTCTATTGCTTTTGTAACTAATTGTTTGCTTTCATTCATGATATGAGTTCAATTTTATTATTATGGTTTGATTTATGATTTGAAAATTCACACTCAAATCTAGCTTAGATCTTCATGGGTTGCTTGGGAAAGAATTTATGAAGTGGGTAATTGAATTGATGAATGCTTATTAACTTTGATCCCTAACTTTATTTGAGAAAGGGATTTGGGTTTTCATTGTTGAATACTAGATAACCTTGAGAAAGAAATCTACATTAAGGTAGTAGATTGCTTTGCTTGATTCGTGGGAGTGTCTGAGAAGAACCCTTATGATAAACAAAACTGTGATTGAGAAATGCATGTTTGTGTTTTAGAAGAATTTAGCCTACCCATTGATGAATGAATTCACATGATATTAGTTGCAATAGATCATTTGAATATCCATTAGCTTTCCATTCCCTAATCTCCTTAAATCTCTTGCTTGAAAATATGTTTGCCCCTATCATAAATTGTTACTAAAATCATCTTCTTAGTATAATTTGTATATTTTTATTTGGATTTAAAATAGTAGCTTGTAATTCTCTATCTTTTCAATTGTCGAATATTGTTTCTTTTGGGATTCGATCAGAACCTCATAAGTTGGGTAATTAGATTGCTAATGACCACATACTTATTTAATCATTTTGCAAGTAATTTAAGCATTATCAAAAATTGCACCGCTGCCAGCAACAATTAGGCATATTGAATTTATTTTGGATTTATAGTTTATTTGTTTCTATCTAAAATGTGAATAATATTTTTTTTCATTCTTTTGGTTTATTGTGATGGCTTCTTGTGATAAAGGAATGCTTAGAAATTGTAAGCACTATGTTGATGACCCATGATCTTATTCTGAAGAAATGGGTGTGATGAGTCAAACTTGGCTCATAAACTTGGTCCAAAGGCTTGAGGTTGACTTAATCCAGCACTATGATTAGCCTTACATACCTCATTATGAAGCTATTGGATTAAAAACTTTAGTGGAGACTTCATTTTCTTGAGCCCGAGAGAAAACACTAGCTTTTTTTTGGAGGAAATTTTTTATCTTGAAATTGGTGCTTGACCTTGAAAAAAGAAACTCTTTTATATAGTTCGTAGAATGTAAGAAATTTGGAAAACCTTGGATTGAATGCTTCCATTTGTATCTTGAATTTTTTACTTGAAATTTTTAGGTTATTGATGTAGAAGGGGAATCCTAGGTGAGTTTTGAGTACATTGTTTGGAGAATTGAATGTTTAGATTGATGATTATGAGGGGAAAACTAGTTAGTTGAATGATATACTCCTTCAAAAACCCAAAAATGACTTATAATAGGGCTAAAAAGCTAAGGAAATGACCAAAATAAACTTGAAACACGTGCAAAAAGTTTCTGAAAAAATTTGCAGCAAGCCTTAATAAAAGGCTCTACGGTTCGTGGAACATTCCACCATTCGTAGTGTCATCCATGGAACTTTGATTGCCTGGTAGGGTTTCACTAAAATGGGTGTAACTCTTTACTCCAGACTCCAAATAATACAAACTAGGCGGCGTTTGAAAGAAGACTCATAATCCTTTAATTTGATAGGTTATGGACCACCTAGCACATCATATTCTAAGATATGATCGTTTGAAGTTGACCCAAATAAACTCTTATATCGAAACTCAATCAATAAGAAAGCTTTCGACTCAACTTTGTGCTAGGGAATTCTTGTGACCTTAATTCATCTCCAAATTTATTTTCACTCTAAAGAATTGACCGTAAAGTCCAAGCACAATCTAAAAACCACCTGATATAACCTTATACGCAAATAAAGAATGATTCGATCTTAGCTTAAAATTTTTTGAAGTGTTACACTTACTATGACCTTGTTGATGCTGACAATGAGGCATACATGGCAAAGGCAAGGGAAGAAGGGAAATATTGGTTTGTGAGACACTTGCATGACGACATATGCCACAATGGATCGCCTCAAACCTTTTGGTTGAGTCATCAAAATTCACTGTCAAGGTCAAGAAATGGCTTGGATGAGGACTAATAAAGAAATATTAGCTAAACAGATGATGTGCACCGGACCAAAATGTGTTAATGACATTGGATCACATGATGATCGAATCATCACTTAAAGAAGAAAATAATTATCTCTCATTTGATTAAGATATAAGATACTTGGAAAATCAAAGGTCAGGTTGTCAATCGGGGTACCAAGGTGCACATCAAGGTCCTTGGTGACTTTGGGAGGAGAATCAAGATTTGAGAGATCGAGACAGTCCATGGAGAGCCCAAGAAGAGAAGTGGCGCCAGTGAGATTGTGCAAGAGTAGATGAAAGCTACAATCATCGAAGTTCAAATTTGTATGTGTCTAAATAAAATAATGATCTCCCCAAAACCAAGAAAGTGTTAGTGACCCTGCTAGGTTAAAGATCGAGGAGATTATGAACTGATTTCTCAAAAGGGTCAAGTCTGTGAATAATGGACTCAAGAGTGACGTATCAAACTCAACCCTAACTGTGAGAACCCACTCTTCATCAATCAAGCACTTGGAGAACCAAATGAATCATCTCTCGGCTCAAATGAACCAAGAGTCAATAGTACACTTCATAGTGACACTCTTCCAAATTAAAAAAATAATGTCCTTTTTTTGTTAATAATTACTAAAAGTATCAAGATTCTTGATAATGCAAAGGTTGTATCACGACCCGAGCCTACACCGAACGTGATCAACACTCGAGAATCATTACTAGTCTGCAAGCGAACCCCCATCCTGACTGACTACAAGCGGAAGACTAACTCAAGCATACATAAGCATCAAATTGAAAGAAACATTAAAAAAAAGTGTAATAATCTCAAAACTCTCTAAATATACTGAGTATGAAACATTGGTTTTAAATAAAACATCTGAAACTGAAAGACTCTCCAATGAGTGGGTCAATTTCCTTAAGGACATACAGTGAGTTTTGTGGACTGTTAGTTTTTTTTTTTCGTTTTTATTGTTTCTGATTTACTATTTGAATACAGGAGTTAACAATAATCACCTCCTTCAATTCTCCTCTATTTTTATTTTTTTAAAAGAAATATATAATGACTACTAAAAATTATATAAAGGATTCCTCCTTAACTGCTTTTTTTTTAGAAGACCAATTGTGAGCTTAGGTGGTGATCTAACACAACAACAAGAACACCTATCAACAACAATAAATATACACATTAATAAAGAGTCCTAAAGTCTTTATTAGAAATAGTTAATTGTCATTGTAACCATTAATGTTGTTATAGGCTTTATCAACATTTACAAATATAATGTAATTGCCTCTAAAAGAACATATTTCGCTGCAATTAAGTTATTATCGTTAACTAATTGTCGCTAAAAATCATTTTTAACGTAGTGTAATACTGGATATTGTTATGATGTCTTTATAAAAATTAATATATTATTAGTTAACGATGCCTAATAGCTAGTTTTAATGTGTTGGGCATTACATGTATAGGAATTGAGGTGGTAAGATTATATATCACTTTCTTAGTTTCTTTCATATATTCACCTTTTTTAATCTAATATAACTATAGTGGTTGTTGTCAGAGGCGAATCTATGATTTCAAGAATACGGGTGCACCATTGTCAAGGACGACTTTGCCTTTAAGAAAAAGGCAACTACTTTAGGTTTCCAAATTTGAAGGACCTCAATTATTTTACCAATAATAGATATAGTTTTTTCATAAGAAAAATATTAAATACGATTTGCAAAAAAAAATTATATTAAGAGAATAAGTTATTAAAAGAAATTTGATATACTTAGAGTACTATGTCGTAAGAAAAATTAAATGCATTGGTTATATGAATTATTGATTGAAAAATAATTATTAAAAGAATCAAATTATAAAAAATATACAATTTTGCATCTCAAGAATTTAAAAAGTAGACTTTATAAAAAGAATATTAATAATTCTTAAAAGTTTAAGGCCTCGGATTGATGTTGTCTTAGACCACTTGTGTATTTGAGCCGCCTCTGCTCATTGCATGTAAGATAAGATCTAAAATATTATAATTGATTTTGCTAGTTTGCTTACTAAGAATGGTGATTTCAGTTGAAAGAACGAAAGAGAAGGAAGAAATGAGTTTTTTCAGCTGGGAAGTTCAAGCGCTACTTTGTGTTTTTTTGTGAAATAAAATGCTTGCAATGGAACCAACTTTTAGATTATTATTATTTTTTTTGTAAAAATAAGAAGTAAAAAGCAATGCTGCATAAAAAAAAACCAACTACAGTGGTTTTTTCATAAACAAACAAGTAAACCAGTGAGCCATCCAGTTATTTGTCATCATGGTTCCTTTAGCTGTTATTTGATATATATTACGAATTATACAAGTAGATATATCGAATTTTTTCGGATGACCATGGATTCCGATGACCCATTTTTTTAACTTAAATTTGCCCTGGTTGTTGTCTAATTAATCGTTTGTCATTGCGGTAAGTAAATGACTGAATGAAGTGTTTTATAATAAAAAATCATAAATAAATTACTTCATTAAAAGAAGAGATAAGTGTCAAAAACACATCTAAACTATCCCTTTTTTTAGTTTTATGTCTAAACTATTGAGAGTGTGAATTTAATACCTAAACTATCACCTAATAATTTGAGAAACACACTCTTCTCTTTTATTACTCTCTCTTCATGGTGTATGTACTCTCTCCTTTTTTTTTTTAAATATCACACCACGCTCCACATTGACAAAACATTTCACCTTGACAAAAATTAAATAAAGTATTAGTATTAGTTAAAATTAAAGATTAAAGAATTATTATCCCAGAATTAATTTTTTTTTTTAGAAAATAAAATGTAAAATATTTTTTTTACCCACTCCATCACTTCCTCTTCATCGTGTGGGGGGGGGGGGGGGGGGGGGGGGGGGGGGGGGGGGGGGGGGGGGGGGGGGGGGGGGGGGGGGGGGGGGGGGGGGGGGGGGGGGGGGGGGG
>JAJOOE010022082.1:0-14423 GCA_036250405.1 Solanum raphanifolium | reverse complement strand
CCGACTCCGATTAAATCCAAATTGTGCAATGCACGGTCTATTTGGGAGTGACGCTCCTAATAAGATTTTTTCTATACCTAGAGTTCAAACTCGAGACATCTAATTAAGGGTAAAACAGTTTCACCATTGCACCACAATCGATGTTAGTAGGGGTGTTCATGGGTTGGATAAAAACCAATCCAAATCGTAAAATTGAACCAAACTGATTAAATAAACCATTTTTATTTGAGATTGATTTGGTTTTAGATTGTTAAAACCTATATTATTTTGTTTGGGGTTGATTTTGCTCGAAAAAATAACCGAACCGATAAATTATATACATATATTTTATTATTATGCATACATAATGTAATATTTTTTCAAACAATTTTAAGGATCTTATATACGTTTTCATCAAAATTTATTTTAATCTATTTATGAAAGCAAAAATGTCCAAGACGAAAACATTTATCTTATTGGTTTCATGTATATGAGTGTCTATGACAATTCTTTGTGGGACTAGAAATATCAATGTCTCTTCCTTCTAGGCCAAAATGGTGAATTTTGAAGTTTTTTTCACAATAAATTTAGAGATTGAAAGTTTTAAAATGTCAGTCGCTAACTATTTTTTCATTTTGAATGGATTGTTATCACTTTTTTTCCATTGCTTTTATTTTCTAGTATAGTTAATAACCAAATAACCAAACCAAATCGAACTGAAACCGATAATAACCAAATTGATAAATGTATATTATGATTGATTTAGTTTGATTTTGAGAATTTAAAAACCGATTAAGTTAATTTGATTTTAATTTTAATCAATAACTGATCCAAAACCGATCCGTGAACACCCCTACATGTTGGTTAGGGAATCAAAAAGTACATAGATCCATCAACAGGATTGCCAAGCCCATATTCATCTTTAATGGGCCGGATTAGAAATCAAACAAATGTAGCCCGAACTTCTTTCTTCCCAAACCCTCCGCTTGTTTCTCTTTTCTCTCTCTCTGTTTCTACTACAAACTCCTTCAACTGACTAAGAAGAAGAGGAAACAAAGGAAAGAAGAAGAAAATCTATGGCGGATGTTGTACAGTTCAAGCTGGAGCGTATGCTCCCTGAGCTTGACGACCTTGAAAAACGCGGTCTATTTAGCCGCCAGGAAATAGCGGAAATAGTGAAACAGCGCCGGAAATTTGAGTACAGGCTGAAGAGACCTAGTCCATTGAAGCAGGATTTTGTAGCATACATTGACTATGAGAAAAGTCTCGATTCTCTACGACTTCTACGTAAAAAAACTCAGATGAAAACAACCGGCGATAGAAAGTTGAAAAAGTCTGTTTCAGATTATGCTGGAGTTTCCAGGATTATTGAGATTTATCGGCTCGCCACCACTAGGTTTAAGGGAGATATAGAGCTTTGGTTTCAGTATTTGGAGTTCTGTAGGGAGCGAAGGAATGGTCGAATGAAGAAGGTACGTTTACCTTTGCAGAAACTTGTTTAATTGGAAGCTCAATTTTCGTGTTTTATACTTAAACGTAGTTATTATTTTATAATCCAGTCATTTAGAGAGTTCCTAAATTGTCTAAAAATGTGTGTAATTCTTTACTAATGGAATGATATAACAAAAGTTATTTGGCATTGAGGCATAGTTGATTATTGATGAGATTAATATATTGTTAGAGAGCAAACAAGTTCTAAAACATTGGGAATAAAAAAAACTTAAGATAAGATAATTAGTATAATGGAAGGGCAGTTAATTTTTCTCTTATTATGTTAAAATGTCTTTTATTTGGCAAAGTTCCATTTTTTAAGCATTGAGGGTTGTCCTTAGTGTATTAGTTTTGCCCCTTCTGCAAACCAGTGAATTTGATGAACTTATTTTCTACATAAAAATCCAAAGCTGCAGGCTTTAAATGTGTATTTTGAATATAATTGTAAATCAAGGCAGTCAACACTCAACACACTAAACCTTGATTACTAAGTTGGTTTACTAAGTCTGTTCTGTGGTCAAGTTTCTAGTTTTCAACTCTTTAACTTCTCTTGGGATTTAACAAACAATATATATTTCTTAATCCTTGGTTCTCTTACCTGTATTTATGCACTTGCATATGATCATTTGCAACATGGTAAAATGGCAAAATCTATCTGGTGTTGATTTCCCTCCTATATTTATGAAAATCATTAAATGTTGAGAAACTGTGCTCTCGGTGTCTTATGCTGTTCTTATGCCTTTTGTTCTTCAATAGGCCCTTGCGCAGGTAATCAGGTTTCACCCTAAGGTGCCTGGAGTATGGATATATGCTGCAGCTTGGGAATTCGATAACAACTTAAATGCTGCTGCTGCTCGTGCCCTAATGCATAGCGGCTTGAGAGCATGTCCAACTTCTGAGGATCTGTGGGTAGAATATCTCCGAATGGAGCTTACATACCTAAATAAATTAAAGGCCCGCAAAGTTGTGCTAGGAGAGGATGAGGGAACACTAGCTCGTTCTGGCAAAAGTGCTAAAGAGGAACAGTGGAGAGATGAGAACAAGGAATTATTTATTGTCCTTGATGATAAAAGAGAGGAAGACAAATTATCCAACCTTCACGACGGAGACTCGAAGGAGAAATTAGATTTATTTAGGGAACAAGGTTTAAGTGTTCTTCAGACAGTTTACGGTGGTTCTATTAAAGCCCTCCCTTCCAGTTTCAGTTTAAGAACAAAGTTTCTTGACATACTAGAAGCAACAGATTTAGGTCATTCAGAAGATATGCGAAATGAAATACTTGCTGATATGAAACGGGACTTCTCAAAAGAACCAAAATATTGGGATTGGCTTGCAAGACAGGAAGTGATTAATCTTAATAATCCAGAGACTACTGAAGCAATGACAGCTGATCAGTTAAGCAGAGCAATTCAGGTAATACTAAACCTTTGTTGATCCACATGTTCGATTTTGATGTTATAATCTAATTCCTGTATTGCCTGTAATGTGATAATTTCTGGATCTTTCATGTCTAAGATCACATGAAAAGGACATATGTTTGCCAGAAACTTAGGCTTGCTATTTATAAATGAAGGTTCTTAATTCCTTAATAATCCTCAATCATTGTTTACTCCAATTCTCCAGTCTAAGGAAAAAGTGGCATGAATTCTGGAATTACCCCTTCTGAGAGTCCGTCTTCTAGTTTGGTTGGAAGATTGTTCCTTCATGTGCAGCAGAGCGGCTATTTGAACTTTACTGTTTGGACAATGTTATACTTCTCCAATGCCTAAATCAGATGACATATACCAAAAGTCTTTGGTTGCACATGAAACATTACGAGGCTTGTGCTTTACTGTTTGAGATCTTCCTTTCCTTTAGTTTTATGATTTGATTCACTCTTTCAGTGCACTGGTAGTAAATCACTGTTTTACAGAATATCCTGTATAACTTTCTTCGTTCATTAGCAGACGCAGGCAACTGTATGTTCTTGAGTGACAAATTCTGATACTCTTTTTGTGGGTTCGAGTGGGGGGGGGGGGGGGTTGGAGATTTCATTATCTGCAGGTCTCTTTTTATGGTGTATATCTGTACCCTGCTGACAAGACTACCCATATTGATTCTGTAGGTTTATGAGGAGGGTTTAAAAATTGTGCCTTCAGCTTCAATGTTTGATTGTTATGCAAAGTTCCTGATGGACGTCATCCGTTTTAAAAATAAGGGAAGTCAATCTTCTGAGCTCTTCAGTACAGCTAGTCATGTTATGGATCCTATTTCACATCTCCTGGTAGTATATGCAAAGGCTGAAACCATGGGGTGCATCACAGAAGATCTTGCTTGCCAGCATGTTTCTTTTCTACTGCAACTTGGGAAAGTAGATGAAGCTAAGACTTTGGCGGAGAAGTTGTGTTCTGGAAAATTTTCAGAAGCAGTGCAGCTATGGGCTTTACGGTTCTCAATAGAAATGAGATTTATCCAGAAGAACTGTACTCCAAATAAGGCAGCTCTGTCTTCTACCTTTGAACCCCTGAGAAGTGTTTTGTTGAAACTTCCCATATTAGAAGCAGAAACTATATGGCTTATGGTAGGCCAAAGCTTAAACCTTTCCCTGTTTAGAGTCTTTTTCATGCATTATAAGATGGTGATAGAAACTGTATTGCTCCTTCTGACTTAGCTGTGATATATGAGATCTTGTTTTCCAGTTGCATATATCAATATTTCTTCTGCTATTACATTTTTGGCGTACTTCTGTAGATGAAGCTGAATCCTTACTAGATATTATAGAGTACTTGTAAGCTGACCAAGGATACATCTTGTGCTTCTTTTTGAACATGTAAATTCACTATCTTTGTACTGATGATTAATATAGTGTTTCTTTAAAAGAACACTTCTGCTATTTGAATAGATTCCTTTTGCGAGCATTGAGGCTTGATACAATACTACATATAAGATGCAAGTCAGGGCAGTGCTTATATTTCAGCAGATTCCATTCAGTGCGCATTATGTTGAGTATGTTAAAGATGTTTCAGTGGTTGAGACATGCACATGGCTACACCATTTCACTGTCATTTGTGTTATGCTCTTAATTTTCTATTTGCTTTTTGCTTTTTTAGAATAGGGAAGCATCTGTTGAGTGCTTCATGTGATTACATATGTAATGCAAGTCTGAGGAGTGCTTATATGTTGGCAGATCCCATTGAGTTCAGTGCATGTTACATTGTTGAGCATGTTAGCATGTTAGAGATGTACAAGTAAATGATGGATGCATGAGGCATCACAGTTTCACTATTGGTTGTGTATGCTTTTGGGGATAGAGTTGCATTCATAAGAAGTGCGGGATTTGTCCTTGTCTATGTGAAACTAAACTAATATTACCCAACAGAAACATTAATATTTTCTCAGTAGTTGTTAGGATGGATGGTCTCTGAGCCAAAATAAAATAAAAATAGGACCTCTTGGAGCCAGTTCCATGGTATTTTGATCAAGCACAAGAATTTTCTTTGTTTATCATTTTAATTTTTCTTTCAAGCAATATTGTTACATGCCATTCTGTCTGATTTCCTTCTATGCTTTAGTTTTACTAGTGTCGAATGAATGGAATGTTTATAAGCTTGAACTTCATAGATCCATTTACTCCAAAAAAATTCTTAAGATCCATTTACATTACATATTATGCAGGCGCTTAAATATTTTTCCACTCATAAGAAATTCTTTGACAAGTTGGTTGAGACTTCTATATCTTTACTGGCCAAAGATGGTGGAAGTGATGATGGTTTTTCCCTCTCTACTACCATCGTCAATTTTGTTCTGCAAAGGGATGGACTTGGGAGTGCTAGAGAGTTGTATAAGAGGTATGCTACTGCTGATTGATTATAGTCATGTATATATAGTGCAAACATCTATGTTTGATAAACTGTTCTGTTATAGTGAATGTGCTCCTGTACGTTAACCTGAAGAAAGATTTGTTTAAGAGCATGGTAAGAATGTGCTGACATCTATCTTTAGCCCACTTTTTTTAGGTTAAGGGAATACAGTCTATAAAATGAACCCTCTTCCAACTGGATCATTTTATGAACAAATCATAGTCCTTCATTATTGCATTAGCTAATCAGTTGTTTTCTGAAGTTGGTTTAGGTAATTAGGTACCATGTTTGTTCACTTGCTTACTAGTATCAAAAAGATTAACCTGGTGCAACTCTTACTTGATATTGGGTCCTTTAAAATTCAAGGACTTCCAGGTGTTGAGAGATATAAGGGTTTTCTTCAGTCTTTAGACTTTGTTATCCAGTATTATTTAATCAAAACTTCTTCCGATGTGTGAGATCAAATTTAGGGGTGCTGAGATGATAGATGATGTTTCATTTGTTCTTTAAAGAGCAATAGATACATGTTGACTAACATTGACTGCCTTGTGCAGATTTCTTGCTTTACCGCATCCAGGACTTTCTTTATACAGGAATTGCATTGAGCTGGAATTGAACCTTGTGTCTAGTGGAGATAAGATTAGTCTTGGAAATGTCCGAAAACTATTTGAAACTGCACTTACAACTTATGATCAAGATGTCAGATTGTGGCAAGACTATTATAATATGGAAATCAAGGTACACGATATTTCCTTCTCCTCCTCCTTTGGGGAACACATTATTTTTCTCACTAAAACAAATAGCAGAAAATGTTCAGAGATATGAAGGTGTGCGCTGTTTCAACTCCAATTGTAAACCTAAAATGAACAAGTGCCTTCTCTCTTACAATTTAAGCTTTTAAATGATCACACATCTTGGCATGGTTATAAGTCATGAGTTATTAAGTCTTATTGTCAGCGCAACAGCAGTTATTTTCGATTGGTTCATGATAAAGAATCATGCCGATGAGCATAAAATTTAAAAAAATACTAATGTCCTCTCTCTAATATTTTGTATTTTAGATATATTTGGAATTTGTATTTGGTTGTAAATTTGTTTCCTTATATATATATATATATATATATATATATGATGAGGCAATATATTTGTTGTTATATGATCTACTAATAGTGACATATTCAAGAATTATCCTCCTTTGCCTTTGGAGTCGAGTAGCATTTCTAGTATTTTAAGGCATTGTTTAATTGACTCTCATTAGTTTAAGTAATGATGTGTGTTGTGCCACTAATTATTTACCTATGCTTTTGTAAAAGATTATGATCCAGCGATTGTTGAAGGTAGTGGGGAGGTTTCTTAAATGGGCGTGGGGGGTGGAAGTATTTGCTGCTGCTATTTATTATGTTCTAACTTTATGGAGATTTTTGTTACTCATGGTCATGGACTATGGATAAATGAGTAATCATCTAGTGCTGATTTTTTATTTTTTTTAAAACTACTGTTCAGATGGGAACATCAGAAACTGCAGCAGCCGTTCACTGGCGAGCACGGAAAACCCTCAAGAAGAGTATTTCCCTTGTACCCTCACTGGATATGTGATCAATCTCAGGTGTGAATACCGTCAAAATTTGACTTGGGAATACTTTGAGCAAGTAATATAACCAAAGCTCTCTGTGGAGGTCTGGCTAATGTGATTTCTTATGTGGTGCACCATCTCATATATCATTGAGCTGCCAATCTTAATCTACATCACAATTTGCAGTATTTGTTCTCTTTTGAGGACATCTTATGTGATCTGAGTCACTGTTAAAGGAGCCTTGCTATATTCTTAGGCAGCAACTGTGATAAAAAGCTTTTAGGAGAGCTATTGTCAATTTTCTTGACCTCTCAAACTACTTGGAACGACAAAATTTTGTAGACGAGTACCTTTAGCTTTGTGTGTCAAACAGACAATGTACCATTTCTATCAAGAAAGCCTTCAAATGGTTTCTTCTAATTTCATTATTTCAAGACTCTTTTCTTTTTGTTCAAATATAGTAATATTTTCATGTTGAGTTCTAGTTCTTTGATCCACGAGTTTATGCCATAAACTAAACTTCTCAATAAATCCTTCTTGCACTTGAAATCCGCTTCAAACTCATTGATCAATAGGTTGTCTGTGAAGGACTTAAATCTTTCATTTTGTGCATAAAACTTCTGCAACCCAGTTTCTCTATTAGACATGATAAAGCGTTGATTCTTATCTAGTCGTTTGTCAATCATAAACACTATAGTTTCTTATTTATGACATGTTAAGAATTTCATTTTTGTACAATATTTATCAATCATCAAAACTTTGAATTCAACCTAGCTCAAAAAATAATAAAAAGTAAAACAGTTAAAGACAATTATAGACTTCTGCTACAAAATGACATCAATTCATGAACGAAACGTGAAATAATAAAATAAAAATAATGAACACCATGTTTGAATAAAAAAAAAATACTTGAACGTTTAAGGTTGCTTTTAAACGGCATATAGTAGTACTTTGACACAAATATTTCCTCTTAAGGAAATACGCAATATTCTTTAAGATGATTTGTCTTACTATACTAATTTTATTAATCAAGTACTGGACAAAATGTTTTTAACTTTGTATTTGAATAAATAATTGTATCAACAATTAAAATTCAAACCTTCTAGATTTTATTATTTATATTAGGGGTACATGATCGGGTTGGTTCGGGTTTTTCAAATATCAAACCAAATCATTTGTGTAAAAATTTTAAATTTATAAATCAAACCAAACTAATAAAACTCGGGTTTTTTTAACCTCAGGTTCGTTCGGGATTTTCAAATACCAAACCAAACCATTTGTGTCAGATTTTTAAATTTTTAAATCAAACCAAATTAATAAACCTCGGTTTTTTTCAGGTTTTTGGATTTTCCGGTAAAGTAATCATACAAACATATAATTAACTTGTGCTCCAAATATTTCTTTATAAGTCCAATCAAAATACAACTATCTAAGGTGTTTCTTAAGAAAATAACACAAATATGAGATGGGTGATGACACTAAAATATTCAATAAAAAATAATAATGAAATCGTATAAAATAAATATTGCAAATTGATAAGTCATAATGAAAATGATCATAATTTAAAAGTACTAAATCATGCTAAAATAAGTCTAATAAGTATTAATTACATGATTAAACATTACAGAAAAATTAAAATTAGGTTATGTATTTTAAATGTCTAAACCAATGTAAAATTGAAAAATTATTCAATATTATTATCATTCTTAGTGTTGAATTAATTTATTTTGTTAGCATTAGTATTCATTTGACTTTGAATTGAGCTTTATTAGAATTACTAATATCTATGGACTATAACCTTTATTGGACCATGTAAAATTCTAAATCTAAAAAAACTTGAAAAAATATGTTAAAAGATAAAAATTATGAAAGCGTATAAGTAATATTTAGAAATTACATCAAAATAAACACTTTTATGTATAATTTTTTTTTAAAATTATATATATAATGTTGCATTGATTTGATCTTGGGTTGACTTTTTTTAGTTAAAATCAAACCAACCCAAGTATAGTCATTTTTTTTTTTCAATATCAAATCAAGTCAAACCAAATCATTAATCAGATTCTTTTTCCTCTTTAACTCGATTTACGATTCAATTTGATTTTCAATTTAATTTTGTGCCCCTGCTACAGAGTCTTAAGCCAAAAGCAATCTAACTTTGTAAAAGTAAAATCGAGCTTGCATAGTTGTACTTGTATTAAATCAAATTTCAGTCTAGTCTTTAATATTTAGTTATGTGCCTAACTAGTCTATTAGAAAAAATATATTTTCATATTAGTAGTAAAGTAGGCACAGCAGTAGTATTTTCAATTCGATGAGCCAAAATGAATTGTAGTTGGAAGCTAGTGTGTACACATTAGTTCCACAATTAAGTCGTTTAGGTACAAGTTACCTATGGCAGATGCTTTTTTTTTTCTTCATTTGGTATTCGATATCTAAATTAGAGTCCGACTAAATTCGAATTTCCCTAACAATGACAATTCCATATTCAAGAAGATTTGAACCCAAGACCATTGATTAAGAATAAAAAAGTATTTACCATTCCACCACAACCCTTGTTGGTGCAGATACTTCTTTTTCACCATATGCTTATCTTACTCTTGCACTATCACATATGTTATTACTTCCCGTTCTTCTTTCTATGTCACCATTTTAGATTTCATGTTCCTTAAAAAAATAGGTAAGTTTACTATTGCATTATTATTTAATGTTCTCTTGAAGTCAAGTTTTCAATAAATGAACATAAATTAATTAAATTGACCAATAAACATGAATTAATCATTTAGTTTTCATATGTTGATCAAATTCATAGATCAATGATTGTTGGTGTAATATACCACAAATAATATAAATTACAGTTGAAAATAAAATGAAAAAAATGAATAAGCAAATCTTTAGGTTGAGGTGCGGATATCTCGCTCTCTTTAAGGAGATTCAAGCCCACTATGTCATAATTTACACCGATCCAGCAAAGATACTCTTGACTTGTCCTCTCCAGGATACAATAGCCCAACAACGTGTACAACTCAAACAACTTCGGATAATTGAAGAGTCCAAACTCCACATAAGAACACATTCCTTCAACATATAATTATTCTCTATTGTATAGTGAATATAGTTGAAGACTTAAAATATTTTCTTTGTCTCAACTCTCTCTTTCACTACTGCACACTATAATATTATTTCACACTTCTCATCTTTCTTGACATCCTTCACAAAGGAAGAAACTGTTAGGGTTTTGCCCTGATTTTCTTACCTTAATAAAATTTGTTTTTCTCTTGAAGGAAAATCAAAATATTACCATAAATGCTTTAGCTTTTCTTGAAATGAAAATATATCTTTCTTCCATATTTGGTTTATTCTTTCCTTAGAGAAAAAATTTAGAGATCTATGAATTGAAGATCCCTATTCTCATAACAAAACAACAATATCATCCACAATGTAGTCGTTTAGAGACTTTTGTTTATGGGGAGATTTTCTCTCTATAATTTTAATGTTTTTTTATTAGTTTTTAATATGTAGGCTAGTTGGTCAAATTTCATATAATAATATTTTGATTTTTTAGTATAAGTTTTTGTCACATCTGATTTATCAATTCATGATTTGCAATTGTAAGCTTCCGCATGACACCCTAATCACTTTCGAACCCAACAGAAACACCACTATTTATAGGTGAAGAAGTCTTTCATATAATCAATAGGTAGAATGAGGGTAAGTAATGTGGATAGATAAATATGATAGATATTAAATAAGTTACAAGAAACTAATGGTCATATGAGTTATAACAAAATAATGACCACAAGAGTTACAAGAACTAATGGTCATATAAGTTACAAGAATCAATAGTCATCTTCTACCACAATTTATATCCACTAACATATGCATTTAATATTTTATTAATAATAAAATGTATATACACCAATAATAACTTTAAGGGTAAAATAAAAAAATGTTATTTATATATTAATTTTGTAAAATAACAAATATTAAAAATTATTTATTTTTAATAAGAATGATATATAAATTGGAACGGGAGAAGTAAGAAAATAAGAAAAAAGAAACTTGCAATCTGACTTCTTGTTGTAATGGTAACAAATTTCCAATAGTAAAGTATCTGTTGGAGTATGTAGATACATTAAACTGTGTTGAAATTTTATTATTGATATTCCCAAGGCATGAATGCCTATCACAAAATTAAGGTAATAATAAGAGCAACTTTCACATATAGCAAACACAAAATTCATATTTGTATGTTATAGCAAAATTTGCATAATTGCGCTCCATAACAAACATATATATGTATAATTCACTATACTTGTACAAAAAAAACAGTTGTATAATCTGATTTGGTATACATATACAAAAAAGATCAATTGTATAAAGTGAGAGAGGCGAGTGAGCGAGCAAGATCTGAGAGAGTGGCGAGCGAGATCTAGGAGAGGGGAGAGAGAGGAACAAAAATATATGTATATATACAATTTTCTTTTGCTTTTATACAAACACAAACACACTTTATACACTTGCGTTTGTATAAAAAACGAGAGAGGCGAGGGAGAGAACAAGAGTGGCGAGCGAGATTCACCAGGAGAGAGGTGAAATAGCAACAATTTGCTATGAGGTACAATTAAATCAAACTATATTTATAATATTTAATTTGAATTAATAGTTTGCTATTATATACAATTTTCCCTAATAAATACTCCACACCCCTTATCCTCAATTCACTTATCTTTGATTGAAAATATTACTTCATCTTTGTCTCTTCAACAATATTTTTCTACTATTGACTTTGTACGCTCTTAAGAAATTATAATAAAATAATAATTTTACTAATTTATTCTTTAAATATAATAAATACAGTATCGTCGATCTCTTCCTTAAAGATTGGGATGAGTCGATGTCGGTCAAGCTTTGATATGAAGGTATGGGGGAGATCAAAAGGGAGTATGTTAGTCAAATAGAGGGCTCTCACGGGGGTCTTGAAAAATGTAATAAGAAAATGACTATAACTAATAATAAAGATAAATTAGGAACTAAGTGTAAGATTATCTATTGATTTCATAAAATGGACAAGTATTGTTAGACATCCCAAAATAGTATAATGGACAACTATAATTGAACGGAGGGAGTATTTAAAAAGAAAAAAAAAACAATTTGCTTCTGTTAAATAAAAATAACTTAATAAATTATAAAAAGATAGCCATTAAAATAGGCCGTGGAGTTTAACTATTAATATTCTATGTAATTACTTAATAATAAAAATAATATAAAATAATACTCTCTTAATTAATTTTTTTTTTTGTAGCCTTCATTGCTACGTTCTGCCTATACAAGTATAAAAAAATAATATATTTTTTCTTTTGGAAGGGGAACAACAATTCTAACTTGAGTACCATAAATTTGAATCCGTTACAAATTTGACTATTGTTGAACGATTGAACTTCTTCACTCATTTGTTTAATAATGTGAAAACAAAATTCTGTTTACTTTAATCTTATGGAAGTTTCTATCATTTGATATAATTTATTCCAAATCAGAACAAACAAACAAATTACTTATTTTAGGAATTTAATTTCTTTTATTCATAAAAAGTAAAGCAATCACATGTCCAAAGGATTTATGAGCCTCGTTTACAAGTCACTTTAGGCTTATATTATACTAGCTGTCACATTTTAATTGGTAAGGTTAGTAAAAGTTTTCATTTCAAAATAATTATTATTTTATAAAATTAACTAATTTTGTGTTATTTTGCCTTTAATATTAAACTTTTATTTAGACATGCGATATAAAATTATGATTTCAAATTAGCAAATGCGATTTGGGATCATGATTACAGATCTCATTTTCTCAAAAAAATAAACATGATTTGAGATTTCAAATGTTTTTAAAATCTAAAACTTGACCATGAATTTATATTTTGAAAAGAAGAAGAAGAAGAAGATTCGTCATTTTAATTTTGAAAAACTCATGCTTAACGTGAAAATATTGTTCGTACCATGTACATTTTTTTTTTATATTAAACAAAAATAACTAGTTACTACTATTTATAAAAGGACAAAAATAATCTTATAGTAGATCTTTATAACATTTCGTGCATCAATTTGAAAATTTATAATCACAAATATTTATTTATAAAAGGAACATGAGATAAGTGATTTATCAATATGGTGGCTAAGGATATTCTGATATCTTGTTTATTATAAGCTTTGGTTTGCTCATTTAGTAAGATGTATAAGAATTGGAGAAATTTTGATAGTTTTCATAACTTATGAATTCTTCAATTACATGTACAAACAAAACTTGGACTTCACATTAATTTGATTTCATATGACATATCACATGTCCAAACAAATCTTAAGTATTTTAAAAAAGGAACCAATATTAATTACTTAGTATGAAAATTATAAACTTGAAGAGTTCAAATAAGTGATTATTGATTGATATTAGGATTGTTCAAATAACACTGAGTTTAACTTAATTTTATTTTTAAATATAGAAAATATTTATTGAAAAGACATAAGAGTAAATTAATAAACAACTTTTTTTTTTTGGTTTTATTTCTTAAGAAGCATGCAAAATCAAAAGAGAAATATGATAACTATGCCTTTCATTTTATTTTTACTTGACCCATGTTGACTTGATATTTATTTTAAGAGAAAAAGGTCTGAAAAATACTCTAACATTGGTCGAAATTGCTGTTACGATGCCAAACTTTATGGAGGACCTTTTTATCCCTGCACTATTTAAAAGTGTATTTTAAAGGTATATATGTGCCCACGTGGACACGTTACTTTTTATAATAATGCAATATTTATGATGTCGACGTGAGCACATATATACTTTTAAAATACACTATTAATTAGTGCAGGGGGTAAAATGTCATTTCCAAAGTTTGATATTGTTACAACAATTTCAGTCAAAGTTCGAATATATTTCAGACATTTTTCCCTTATTTTAAAAAAGTATCTATTAGGAATTTATTTTACTAAATTAATCTTATTAATTATATGTTAAAAATATAAATTTGACTAATAACACTTTGTATAATTAATTAATAATAAAATAATACTTATTATCAATAATATTTTTTCTTCTTAATTTACTAAAATCTATCTATATATAAAAGGAGAAGAAAAAGTGACATGTGTCAGCACCACAAAATTTGTAGATATATTAAATAATAAATAACAAAACATTTAAAAAAAAACAGAAATTAAAAACAGTTTTTAAAAAATTGTTTACGTTAAAAACTGTTTTAACGTAATCTTTTTTTTTGTTTAAATAAAATGAATATTTTTGTTCCTAATAAAATGCTAACAGCCTTTTTTTAAAATAAATTTTAAAAATATAAAAGTTAAAATTGAAACTAAAATTAAAATTATACATGATATATAGATAATGATGCTAAATTTTAGGTGCACGTAACAACAAAATACTTAAAAATTAAATTCCTTTAAAAAATGAGCAGTTTTTTAAAGATTTTTTTCCTTTTCTTTTAATAGACTATATTTCATACATAAAATAAATAAAATAAAATAATT
>JAJOOE010022081.1:0-19975 GCA_036250405.1 Solanum raphanifolium | reverse complement strand
ATATATATATATATATATATATATATATATATATATATATATTATTCTGCAGATAACTTATACCAAGAAAAACAACATGTTAATACTATTCTATTTCATAATTTTACCACCATATATATACCAATTTTGCACTAAAATAATATCAAGAAAAACAAGAAGTTTATACCATTCTATATCATATATATTTTTTTATCATTATATTATTCTAAAAGTAAAAAAAAACGTAATTGAAGAGAAAGAAAAATAAAATTAGAAGTGTAATTGTATTAAGTAAGAAAGAGGAAAAAAAAGGCAAAAATAATGTAACCAATTATAGTTGTGATTGAAAATAAAAAAAGTAAAAATAATAAATTATGAAACACATAAAATCAGCCCACTAAGCTAAAAAATAGGTAAAAAAATCGTATAAAGATATGTATATTTATTAAGTTGTCAGGTTTGTAATTAAAATGATAATGTTGTAAATAAAAAGAGTAAATTAACATTATGTAAATTAAAGTCTTAAATTGAATATTCTAGTAATTTTTCCATTATAAATGATTTTTTAGTCCAATAAAATTTATGTATTTATAAATGTCCCTGTGTCAAGGCTTGTCAAACCGTAATGATGAGGCTTGAAGTGGCGGTTGAGAACCACTCTTTCGTTTACTAGGTCGACACTTGTTAATATTTGACAATTTTGAAAGTGTAAGAGGGGATCATGAATTACTCCTTTTTCAATTTTCGTCTTAACGGTCGACTAATGATGTTCATCAATCAACTATTATCAACAAAAAGTTAATAGATAATAATAAAAATGATGAATGTAAAAGTTATTACACCAGATATTTTTGTATTGGTTGGGATCTCAAATAGATCTTAGTTCAGTCCCCTTAGATTGAAAGTTTGTTCTCTTCTGATCTTTGTAATTTGGTTTGAGCACAAAGTTTAAATATAAATCCCAAGTCTACATTCTGCTTTTCTCTTTATTTTTATTTTTTTGATACAATACCTTACCATAAATATTTTTGTCTTCCCTCTATTTTTATTACACAGTAAAACATTAAGTAATACAATGCTTAATAAAAATACAATAGACAAGGTTAGATAATTCAGACTGTTTGTATATCCTCACTTCTTTTTTAGAGCGTTTTCTTATAAAGTTGACGAGGCTGAAGTTTCTTCGAGAATAGATAGTAACCAAAGAGATTTGATTTTTGAAAAAAAACGAAGATAATTAATCATATTTCCAGATTAATTTCCAAGATCTCCTTGAAATTTGATTCGTTTTCCAGCCTTGAGCCCTTGTAACGAGAGGGGTGATATTCTCAATTAGTCATTGAGATCTTGATTCCTTATTTAGCTCCCTCAATTTTTGCTTGATTGAATATATTGCCTTACAAATATTACCAGTATATTATTTAATATAATAATGAATTGGGGCTATATTTTAAGAAAATTACTATGAAGAGTCTCAGATATTTGTATATATTTTGTATTTGTATACCTATTAATAATTTTGTTATTATACTGTACATATGTATACGTATTTGTGTATATACAAACTTCCATTTCTTGTTTTGTTCTATATATTTTTTTATTGTTGGTTGTTTTTTTTCCAGTATATTATCACCTACAATATTTTTTATGAATCAATTGTATAATTTCGACACTTATTTACAATTACTTATTTATCTATATTAATAGTTTGTATATAATACAAATACTTGTATATTATATGTTACTTGTATAACCTCTAATTGTATAATTTCTAAAAAAAAACAGCGAAATATATAAACAAAAATTAGCATAACAAATGGAACTATACCCATAAAGCGTATTTAGATAAACTATAGCTAATGAGAATTATTAAGTTTCATCTCTAGGCTATTTATGCTTCTTTTTTTTCTATAAAAAAATGTACCTCATAATTCACAGGATGAGAGAAATTATAAGAAGAACAATGGCAATGCCAACTTGCATACAATACAAATACAAATACAAATAATTGTATATAATATGTTACTTGTTTTGATTATATTTTGCTACTATATTATTTCACAAAGCTTTCACAACTCTTCATAATTAAGTAATTTTTAAATAACCAAATACATTTGTAATGAACTTTTCTCCTTTTTAAACAAACTTATGAACTAAACTCAGTTAATTAATATGCTGAAAATAGGATGGAATCATAAAGCCAGACAACATAATAACCCTTGTTCATATAGGTGTGAACATTTGATTTTTAGTTACAACAAAACTATCCATTTTTAGCTTTAACTCCACTCTCTGCTTACCTTTTTGTCTTCTTATTTTGATTGCCTTCTAATGCTTTATTAACATTTTAAAATATATTATTTTATCATATTAATATGAGAAGAATTGTAATTTACAGTACTTTTAGTATATTTTGAATTATCTAGATATTACTAATAAAATATTGAATTAATCTAATGTACATAATTTTATAAGTACTAGTTTAGGAATGGAAGGTGCAACAAGTATTTTTGTCATGGGGTTAGCACTAAGCACTTTTGTTACTTTCTCTTATTGAATTACTTTGAGGTTACAACTTGAATTTGTCTTTACAAGAGTTGTTTTTTAGCTCATTTTCAACAATGGTTGTTAATTTCCTTGTCTTTTTTTTTTACCCTCCTCAACACTCTACACACTTCTTTTGCTCTTGCTTTCACATGCAGGACTCAAGTATTTAGTTAGCTCACAATTGTCAAAATTTGTTATACTATAAATTGAGAGAGTTTCCATATATCTTTCTTAGTGTTTTGATCAAGATGAAATCTTTAGTGTTTTTCAAGTTGTTAGGAGTATTGGCTTTTTTTTCTATGTTATATGGTGGTGTTCATTGTAAAGAGTGTACAAACATTTATACTCCATTGTCATCACATACTTTTAGATATGAGTTATTGTCTTCAAAGAATGAAACTTTAAAACAAGAGATTTTTAGTCATTACCATTTGACTCCTACCGACGATTCGGCCTGGCTTAACTTGCTTCCTAGGAAGGTGTTGAGGGAGGAAGACGAGTTTGATTGGGCTATGACGTATAGAAAGATGAAGAATTCGGGTGGTCTTGGAGAAGTTTATGGTTTGTTGAATGAGGTTTCACTCCATGATGTGAGATTGGAATCAAATTCAATGTATGGAGTTGCTCAGCAAACTAATTTGGAATACTTGTTAATGCTTGATGTTGATAGATTGGTTTGGAGTTTTAGGAAAACAGCTGGTCTGGAGACTCGTGGTAAGCCATATGGAGGTTGGGAGAAACCAGAGATGGAGGTCCGAGGTCATTTTGTTGGTTAGTTTTACTTTCTATCTTTCAGCATTTGATTTAAGATGATTTTTGTTTGTTCGCGATACTTTTAATTTGCTTATTGAAATTTTTGGACAGTGAGGATTCAGACCTCGACTTGTTTCGTTGTTACATTAATTGTGATGGCCTCTTAAGTGAGAATTTCCGAACATATATATATATGTAAGATGTTGTTGTATGCGTTAAATACTTAATGAATATGAGTTATTGTGGCCACTTTCACGACTCACATAATTCAAGAATCAAACTTTATGAGTTTTTGAATGTTACTTTGAGAGACAACTACTTGTATATTCCTATATGTTCAGTTTTATGCAAACTCGTAATGTTTAGCTGACAGTTTGCTGTAACCTGAAGGTCATTACCTTAGTGCCACAGCACAGATGTGGGCTAGCACCTACAATGACAGTCTTGGAGAGAAAATGTATGCTGTGGTTTCTGCACTAAATGAATGCCAGGAAAAGATGGGTACAGGGTATCTTTCTGCCTTCCCATCAGAGCAATTTGATCGCGTTGAAGCTATACAACCAGTCTGGGCACCGTATTATACAATTCATAAGGTAGATGTTCAATTCTTGCTTCTTAACGCCATTTATGCTCCGCTTAACTAAATTGGACTTTGACAGATAATGGCAGGTCTTTTGGATCAGTATACTTTAGCTGGCAATCCTAAAGCTTTGAATATGACTACATGGATGGTTGATTACTTCTACAATCGTGTGCAAAATGTAATCACCAAGTATACTATTCAAAGGCACTGGGATTCGTTAAATGAAGAATTTGGTGGCATGAATGATGTTCTTTATAGGCTGTACAGAATAACGGTACAGTCTAACCTTTCCTGTCCTAATAACTAAAACTTAACTAATTTGATTTTGCAAATTGCAGCTTTCCTTGGCACAATGTTTAGTCATTAATCACCCTCACATTTTAATGCAGCAGCAATATGCATAAACTCTTTGTGAATTGTGATTATTTGAATAAGCCTACTTTTATCGTCCTCTAAATGATGTTGCAGGGTAATTCAAAGCACTTAGTGTTGGCTCACCTTTTCGACAAACCATGCTTTTTAGGGCGCTTAGCTGTTAAGGTATAAATCCCATTACTTGCTATAATTCAACTAATTGCTGTGTTGACTATAATCGAAGCACCTCATTCGCACAAATATGAGAACAAACCAAGTTACTTACTGGGAAAGTCATTTCTGTTTCTTAATTATGTAACTAAATATGATTTTTAATCTGGTAATTTTTGTTTTTCTTTTGGTTTAGGCTGATCATATATGATCCATGATTACAATATATAGTTGTGTGTGTAATGAGCATTAACTTTATCGCTGATATCTTTCCCCCATCTCTTATGTTAGGCTGATGACATATCGAATTTTCATGCAAATACGCACATTCCAATTGTTATTGGATCACAACTGCGTTATGAGATTACTGGTGATCCAATTTCTAAGGTAAATGTTTTTGATTTTGGAAAACTATCTTTTCAGGAATAAGTTCTGTAGTCCCGGTGTTTCCACTGGTTTACATGGGGTAAATGCAACTTTTTTTTCTTTAGGAAATTGGGATGTTCTTCATGGATATTGTCAATTCTTCCCACATCTACGCAACTGGAGGGACATCAGCCGATGAATTTTGGTAGTACAGTCTAAAAAATCTAACGGAGATGAATAGTTTTATTTATTTGTTTATTAAGCATAGTATGCACAAAGTTAATTCCTTTCCTTGGCTTACTTCAATTAAAGTTCTTTGTATCTCCTCTTCTCTTTGATACCAACCTGAGCAGGTCAGATCCGAAGAGGTTAGCAAGCAAGCTAAGCACAGAGACCGGAGAATCGTGTACTACCTTTAATATGCTAAAGGTGTGATCATTGATTTTTTTGTGTTGTTTCCTATTTCGCTCCTAGGGGGAAGAGAGTGTTTATTAATGCACAAATGTGAATCATTTGTAGGTTTCCCGCCACTTGTTCAGATGGACAAAGGAAATAGCATATGCTGATTATTATGAACGCGCATTAACAAATGGTGTGCTCAGTATCCAAAGGGGGAGAGATCCTGGAGTGATGATATATATGCTTCCACTTCAACCGGGTGCTTCCAAAGCTCGGACCTACCATAAATGGGGATCACCGTTTAATGACTTTTGGTGTTGCTATGGAACAGGTGTTGGAATAAATACACTCTGATCTTACGCCCTTCTGTTTTTTTTTTTTTTTTATAGTCGTGGTGTCCATACTAGTGTACGGACACCTTGATAGTTCTACGGGTAGTTGCTACCTCCTACCAGTATAAGTACTAGGTAACTCTGTCCATCAAAGATTGGGCATACGGGACCCTACTTTTCTTTCAAAGAACAATCTTCTCTATGCCCCTGGCACAGCAAATATATTTATGTCTGCAACAAAATTTTGTGATTTTCTGAGTTAACCCCCAAAGATCTATAGCTTAAAAAAATGGAATGAATTTAAGTTGTATTTTCCCATTTTCCTCTATAGGGATTGAATCATTCTCCAAATTGGGAGATTCTATTTATTTCGAAGAGAAAGGGAATTCTCCTGGGCTCTACATCATTCAGTATATATCTAGCACTCTTGATTGGAAGTCTGGGCAAGTTGTGGTGAGTCAGAGCGTAGACCCTGTTGTTTCGTGGGACAATCGCCTTCTAGTGAAAATAACGGTGTCATCAAAGGGGGTACGCATTCTAATTTACTTTGTTCCTTTTTTCATTTGTTGGAACTTATAGTATTTGATAGAATGCACTACTCCTCCAATTTCCGAGCCTCAAAATGACATTTTTGACTCTAGCCCACTGATATGCTTAAGCCGCCCCTGTTTTGAAAATAACTTCTTGTGATGGATAATTCTTTCAGAATGAAACTAGTGCACCATCTACATTGAATCTGAGGATACCAAGTTGGACAGATTCAAGTAGCGCAAAAGCATCCTTGAACGGAGAGAATTTATCTCTACCTCCACCAGGTAACTTCCTATCGATCACCAAGGGTTGGGGCTCAGGTGAAAAAATCAGCATGGAGCTTCCTATGAATCTTCGAACAGAGGCTATTAAAGGTGATAATTAAGATTTTTCTTTGTCCGATCAATGTTATATGTCTCTATTCAAAAAAACTAATGGATCATACATTATACCTACTAACACACTCTTCTAAATGGTGCTTTAGATGACCGTTTAGAATATGCATCGATACAGGCAATTCTTTATGGTCCATACCTTCTCGCGGGCCATTCTACTGGCGATTGGGACATTGAAAGAAAATCCACTTCTCTCTCAGATTTGATAACTCCAGTTCCATGGGAGTATAATTCTTATCTAATATCTCTAACACAAGAATCTAGTAATGCAACATTTGTCATGACAAGCACGAACCGCTCTATTCAAATGGAGAAGTACCCTGAAACCGGAACAGATTCTGCTGTCAGTGCTACCTTCAGACTCATCTCAAATGACAAACAATCTGTCAAGCTTTCAAATCCAAAAGATTTTATCGGACTACTAGTCATGTTAGAGCCCTTTGATTTCCCTGGAATGTTCATAACTCATCTAGGAAATGGCACAAGTCTCGGGATCACACAGTCCTCGGATGGGATTGGGTCGTTGTTCCGTTTGGTTGCAGGATTAGATGGGAAGGACGGGACAGTTTCGTTAGAATCTGATGACAAAAGTGGTTGCTTCATGTATAGTGGTGTGGACTACAAAGATGTATCAATTGTCAAGCTTAACTGCAATTCGAAGTCGTCCTTCGATGCTGAATTCAAACAGGCAGCAAGTTTTATGTTAGGAAATGGGATTACCCAGTATCACCCTATCAGCTTTGTGGCAAAAGGTGCTAAGAGAAACTTTCTTTTGGCACCATTACTGAGCTTCAAAGATGAATCTTATACTGTGTATTTCAACATTCAATCATAGTGGTTTCAAATAATAATAACGCTAATTAACTGGTCGTTTGGCTGATTTTATTAACGAAATTCCCAACTCCCCCAACATATAAGTTTTTGTGTAAGTTATACAATGTTTGGTAGTTCAAGAAAAAATTATCCCCGCAATTGGTTGGTCTTATTAAACTCAGCATGGTACTAACTGTTGTATAGAGTAAATTTGTAAGAACAAGATACCATAAGGATGGTCTTAAATTTTTGCCCCTCATATTGATGATCGTTAACTTTTGTCCTTACATAATTTTAATAAAAATAAATTGACCAAAATACCCTCCTAATTCTTCCATATGTTCGGCAAACTACTAGTGTAGATGAGATTAGTATTAGAGAAAAAAATATATATGCAAGATATGTCGAGACATTAATAAGGAGTCCATATGGCTTTACGGAATTAAATTCGGGTAAGTAGACCTCTCAAAATTGATAGGAAGAGATATGTCGAGACGTCAAAGGGAATAGGTTGTGTTATAAAAAAAGTGACTTCTCTCGGATTTCCGAGATGTAGTACTTTCGGCTATCCCACTATAGCTGGAGGCGTCCCACTATAGCAGTGTGCATACTGTTATAGCAGGGTAAGTTCCGCTATAGCGGGCTGAGCTGCTATAAAGGGGCGAAACAATATTTTATGTAGAAACAACCCTGAAACCTCCTAATTTCTGCACTTTTGTTCTTGGAGGTGGGAGGGACGATTTTGGGTTGTTTACACTCATTTTCCACGAAATTCGTCGGTAATGGTAAGATTTTGACTCCCCAACCTTGTGCTTTGATTTTTAAGCCTTATATATTGGTCTGGGGTAAAGATTTGTTGATGATCCGGATAATTAATAGGTTGTTAGTGACTGATTGTTGCTTTTATTATTTGTTTCAGACTAAGAACAAGTCGAGGCACTTCGTAAGGGGAAAGCTCGGATTTCTTAGAATTTCCAAGAGGCTTGATTCGAGGTAGGTGATGGTTGTATATTTTTGGTCTATGTATATATACATGTCTACTGCTTTGTAGTATCATTGATGCAATTCATGGTAGGGAATAATAGGGGGACATATGAAATGACAACATGTTGATAATCAAATACAATGGACTTGTTATTGTGACTTATGGTTTTCAAGTCGTAATGTTTATTGTGCTTGTGATTGTGCATGATTGTTTGTGATTGTTGGTTGACTCGGGTACCACGATGGTACACTAACTATGGATGGCTGGAGTACCATACCTATGCACTCTAACTATGGATGACTCGAATACTGTCACTCCCTGAGCCTACATCCCGAACGTGGCTGGCACTCGAGAACCATTGCTGGCCCCAAGCAAACCCATGGCCTGACTTACTTACCCGGCAGAAGACTCTAAGCATTATTACAATGATCAAATGCACTTCTACTCAACTGTAGAACGATTAAAGGTCAAACATTCAACTTGGCCAAAATGGCAACTCAAGTTTTAACATATGAAATAATAATATAAAGACAACTGAACTACTAACTTTCTATGAAGCCTCTAAAACAAGAAGGGATGTCGGGACAAGACCCCCGATCATCCTAACAACTGAAATACTAGAAAGCAAAGTAAAAGGAGTCCTCCGCAAAGCAAAGAGGCTCACCAACTGACTCTGAGTACTCAACTGGATCAACGGGGCCCTAGATGCTGATCCTGATTACCTGTGTCTGCATCATAAAATGATGCATGCCAAATGGCATCAGTACAGTGAATGTACTAGTATGCGAGGGGAATACTAAACATAACATAAGCTAGAAAGGAATCTGAAAGAAACACTTACCTTGGCTTTACTCAACTCATGAATAACTTAACTTAATATAAAGCAATAATACACATGCAATATATAGAAACCTTTTTAAAACAGTAGAAAGCAACTCAGTTTGTTAAAGAAAATGCAATAACAACTCAACCTACTCATATAATAAAGTAATGTAATACTGTGGGAGTTTCTCTAACCGACAACCACCACTATGAGCCTAAGTGGTGATACAGCGTCTTGCCCACGCTGCCAGAACTGTCCTATACTTTGCCGTTATATAGAACGCCTTAACTAAGTGGATCCACTAGTCTATGCTAAAAAGCACTTAAGGAATCATCTAAAGAGTATGATCCTTTACTTTCCATGATGGCTACATGGTTTATGGAGACTTGAGTTATTATGAACTCGCATCCCCATATCGGTGCTCAATACTACTCCCAAAATATACTTAGCTCATATGTTTTTAAAACAAAACTTCTTTCTTTGGTTTGAGATAATTACTCAAAACTTAGCTTAAAAGCTCTCTTGGAAATCGGTGTTTCCCTTCTTTCTCAAATGTGAAAACATTTTTAACTCTTGGGAATACTTTGTTCCCGTATAATCTTTGAAGAAATGAACTTTACTCTTACTCTTTCCTCAACTCAACGCTTAAGTCTTAAAACAAAGATAAATCATTTGTGAAAGACTTTTGAAATACTTTATGAACTTCTCTTGACTTGATTCTTAACTTCTAGACTTGACTCTTAATTTTCCTTGAATTTGAATTATGGATTCAAGGATTGTGATAGAAAGGATCTCATGATGTTTAGGAGGGTTTTTAGATAGTTAAACATGAGAAACGATCAAGAAATCAATGTCCGGAAACTAATCCGTGACGCGAAGATGTGTCTAAATATTTGGTCGCAAAAATAATTTTTGAGGCAGAACGATCCGCTCCGCGACACGAGGAGAATTTTCCCATCCTGAGAAACAGGTCCGTGTCGCGGACCTGGTACCCAGATTCGCCTGACTTTTTCCTTCTTCATTTTTCAGCCCCAATTCGCCTAAACTCGGTTCTTTTTCCCAAATTCTCTTTAGATTCACATACCCAGTAAATGTATCTGAGAACCTAACTCAAAACAACTCCATAATTCAACGCAATAATCTCAAAACTTTTTAATCTCAGCCCAATTCAAGAACGAAAACAAATTCATGAACATATATCAGAAACATCAAACTTTCAACCGTTTTTGGACGAATTCACGCTAAAATAAACATGCTTGGAATGTGGGTGAACGAACCCAACGTTATGAAAGACTCACATACCTCGTAGGGATCACTCCTTGACGAAATCCACAAGTGATTCTTAAAGAACTTGACGATTCTTGCTCCTTCTCCTCTTCTTTTCTCTTCTTTCAAAACCCTAACTTAGTTTTCAAAATTGACCAAGTTCAGTTTAGACCCCAATTAAACTCCTAAAAACGAAATAAAGTAATTTGGTAAGGAAAATACCAAACTACCCTTCCAAAATCCGGATTACACTTTCCTTATTCGAACACCCCAACTTCCAATGGGCATATCTCACTCATACGAACTCAGAATCGCGCAAACTCGGTGGCGTTGGAAAGATAATTCAAATATGTTTCCTACAGTATCTAGAAACACACCTAAATCATCTTGAGCTAGGAGTTATGGTCGTTTCAACTTTACCAAAAACCCAAACTTAACATAACTTAACAAATTTCTAGATTTTTCATTCTTTCCGAAAATGACTATTTCAAATTCTAACTCTTTCTAATTCTTTCAATTAGCGAGATGTTACAATATCTCCCCCTTGGAAACATTCGTCGTCAAATGAGATTACTCTCACTAGTCTCACTAGGCTAAGGGTGTAACATCTAACATTCAACTGAAACACCCAACAAGCAATGCAAATACAACATGCCAACTTATAAATTAAAGAGTACTAAGAAGAGAATTAGTACCTTGATCTGGAATTTTTCCGGTCTCAAAGAGATGTGGATACCTCTTCTTCATATTTTCTTCAGCTTCCCAAGTAGCTTCCTCAACAAACTGGTTCCTCCAAAGAACTTTGACTGATGCTACTTCCTTAGTCCTCAACTTGCGAACTTGACGATCTTGAATTTGATTCGAAATCTCCTCATAAGATAAGTTATCCTTGATACCAATATCTTCAGTTGGTATGATAAGTGAAAGATCTCCCATTCACTTATTCAACATGGAAATATGAAATACCGGATGAACCGCTACTAACTCTTGGGGTAGCTCTAACTCATAAGCTACATTACCAACCCTTTTGGATATTCTGTAAGGGCCAATATATCGGGGACTAAGCTTCCCCTTCTTACCAAACCTCATAACACCCTTCATGGGTGAAACTTTCAACTATACTCAATCATCTACTTCAAACTCTAACTCCCTTCTCCTAACATTAGTGTAGGATTTCTGACGACTCTGCGCCGTTTTCAACCTCCCTTGAATCACTTTCACTTTCTCCATAGCTTGATGAACTAAATCTGGTCCTATCAACCCTGCTTCACCAACTTCAAACCATCCAATAGGAGATCTGCATCTTCTCCCATAAAGAGTTTCATAAGGAGCTATTGGATGCTAGAGTGGTAGCTATTGTTGTAAGCAAATTCAATAAGGGGTAGGTGATCATCCCAATTACCTTTGAAATCAATCACATAGGCCCTCAACATGTCTTCTAAAGTTTGAATTGTACACTTTGTTTGCCCATCTATCTGAGGGTGAAAGACAGTACTTAAGTTCACCTTTGAACCCAAGCCTTTTTGGAATGATTTCCAAAATTGCGCAGTAAATTGTGCACCTCTGTCTGAAATAATGGAGACCGGAACCCCATAAAGTCTTAGCACCTCTTGAATATACAACTTAGCATAATCCTCTGCTGAATGGGTAGTCTTTACTGGCAGAAAATGGGTTGATTTTGTCATTCTATCGACAATCACCTAAATGGAATCGTGTTGCCTGTGAGACCTTGGTAAACCTGTGATGAAGTCCATATTGATCATCTCCCACTTCCATTCTGAAAGTTCTATATCTGAGCAAAACCACCGGGCCTTTGATGCTCTACCTTAATTTGTTGGCAATTTGGACACTTAGCAACAAACTCTGCAATGCCATTCTTCATATTACTCCACCAATAAACTTCTCTCAAATCACAATACATTTTTGTGGAACCCGGATGAATGGAATATCTGGAGCTATGAGCTTCCTTCATGATCCTCTCTTGGAGTTCATCCACCCTTGGTACACATAACCTACCTTGATACCTCAACACGCCATCTCCCCCTTGTTCAAAAGCCAATACTTTTTGCTTATGAACATTTGCCTTCAATTAAGCAAAATAAGATCTTGGTCTTGTTTCTCTTTCACTTCTGACACTAAGGATGATTCAGCCTCATTCATCACCACTACTCCTTCTTCTATGGAATCCATTAGTCGAATTCCCAATCGTGCAAGTCTATGCACATCTTTCGCTAACTCTCTCTTTTCTTCTTCAACATGGGCGGTACTACCCATAGACAACCTGCTTAAAGCATCAGCAACAACATTAGCCTTACCTAGGTTATAAAGAATACTCATGTCATAATCCTTGAGTTATTCTAACCACCTACTTTGTCTGAGATTAAGTTTTTTCTAAGTAAACACATATGGAAGACTTTTGTGATCAGTGAATACATCCACATGAACACCATAAAGAAATGGCACCATATTTTCAAAGTAAATACTACGGCAACCAATTCTAGATCATGGGTTGGGTAATTCTTCCCATGAACTTTCAACTATCTGGAGGAATAAGCTATAACTTTGCCATTCTGCATTAACACACAACCCAAACCAACTCTAGACACATCACAGTACACAACAAAGCCTTGCGTACCTTCTGGTAAGGTCAATACTGGGGAAGTAGTCAACCTCTTTTTCAATTCCTAAAAGCTTTTCTCACAAGCTTCAGACCATTGAAACTTCACTGTTTTCTGAGTCAACTTGGTCAAAGGGGATGAAATAGACGAGAACCCCTCTACGAACCTTCTATAATATCCAGCTAAACCCAAGAAACTCCTAATATCAGTTAGAGATGTGGGTCTAGGCCAATTCTGCACTGCCTCTATTTTCTGAGTATCAACTTTAATTCCCTCTCCAGACACAATGTGGCCTAAGAATGCCACAGACTCAAGCCAAAACTCACACTTAGAGAACTTGGCATATAACTCTCTATTCTTTAAAGTTTGGAGAACTATTAGCATGATCTTCTTCATTCCTTGAATAGATTAGTATGTCATCAATGAACACGATAACAAACATATCTAAATAAGGCTTGAATACTCTATTCATAAGGTCCATGAATTCTACAGGCGCATTGGTCAAACCAAAGGACATAGCTAAGAACTCATAATGACCATAACGGGTCCTGAATGCTGTCTTTTGAATATCGCATTACCTTACCCTCAACTGATGGTAGCCTGATCTAAGGTCTATCTTAAAGAAACAAGTAGCACCCTAAAGTTGATCGAAAAGATCATCAATTCTCGAAAGAGGATATTTATTTTTGATGGTAACATTGTTCAACCGGCGGTAATCTATACACATCATAAGGGAACCATATTTCTTTCTCACAAATAAGATCGGAGTGCCCCAAGGTGAGACACTTGGTCGAATAAAGCCCTTATCTAGGAGATCTTTCAATTGTTCTTTTAGCTCTTTCAACTCTGTTGGTGTCATTCTATATGGCGAAATAGATATAGGACGAGTATCTGGAAGAATATCTATACCGAAGTCTATTTCTCTCAGGAGGGACTCCGAGAAGATCATCAAGAAAGACTTCTGGAAACTCTTTTACTATGAAACTGACTCCATATGAGGTATTCAACACTAGAGTCATTAACTCGGACTAACTGATAGACACACCCCTTGGAAACTAACTCTCTCGCCTTAAGGTACAAAATGAAACAACCCTTAGGCACTGCTGAACTACTACTCCACTCTACAACTGTCTCATTAGGAATTTGAAACCTAACAACTCGAGTTCTACGATCAATGGAGGCATAACACGCATGAATCCAGTCCATACCAAGAATGACATCGAAATCTATAATGTCTAACTCAACTAAATCAGCCATGATGTTCTTATGATTGATGGAAATGACACAATCACGATATACTCGCTTAGCTAGAATAGACTCCCCAACAGGTGTAGAAACACAAAAGGGTTCACAAAGTTTCTCAGGAAGAACATCAAAATTATTTGCAACATAAGGAGTCACAAAAGATAAACTTGCTCATGGGTCTAGCAAAGCATAAACATCAAGAGTAAAGACTTTGCTCATACCAGTGACAACATCTGGAGAATTCTCTTGCTCTTGACGACTTGTGATCGCATAAAGACGGTTTGCTCCTCCGCCAGTATCAGAAGTAGCTCCTCTAGGTGTAGCCCTGTCTGGTGGAGCAACTGATGAAGATTGAGCTATATTGCCCTGATTTCCATCTCCTTGGCGGTTCTTAGGGCACTGTTTCATGAAGTAACCCTCTTGTCCACACTTGAAATAGCTTGTGGAGCCATCGCGACATTTACTTGGGTGGGTTCTACTACACTTAGCACATGCAGGAGCCCAGTTACCTCATTGTGCCACACTACCCTGAGATTGGGTAGGTCTAGCCCTGAAGTGCTGTGAATTCTGACTATTATACTCACATTTGTTTCTGGGTGCAGGTGCACTAGCAGATGATGGAGAAAGTCCTTTTTGCTTTTGTTGGAAATAAGACCGGTTCACATTATTTCTTTGCTTCCCAGACTCATTCCCTGACATCTTAGCCTTTTTATTTCTGAATTCCTCCCTATCCCTCAACTTCTTTTCCTCAACCTGCTGCACATAGACCATCAACCTTGCTATATTCATGTCACATATTAGCATTGCAGCTTTACCTTTCTTACTCGACCGACGAGACAGCCCAGTAACAAACAAACTCATTCTACTCCCCATATCTGCAACCATCTCCAGAGCATAATGGAATAGTTAGGTGAACTTCAACCCATACTCATGAACACTTAGTGAAACTTTCTTAAGAGTGAGAAACTCTCGTACCTTGGCCTCTCTCAGTTCTCGGGGAAAGAAACGCCCCAAGAAGGCCTCCTCAAAACCAGCCCAACTCGCAAGTGGTGCTCCCTCAGCTCTACCCTTCTTCCACTGGTCAAACCAAGTCCTAGCAACATTCTTCAGTTGATATGCAGCTAGTTCAACTCGCTCAGCATCGGTAACGGGAATGACCTCAAATACCTTTGGCAATTCCTCAACAAAATTCTCTGAATCCTCAGTAGTGCTTGAACCAGTGAAACTTGGAGGATTCATCCTCAAGAACTCTCGGATCTTCGTAGTATCGGCTTCTTCTTGTTGATCCCCCCTTTGTTGTCCAACTTGGTCGGTCACAACTTGGCTTAACATCGTGATCAATTCCCTGAATTCAGCATTGGTGACTTTTCTTTGAGGTTGCACTTCAGGTGCATTAGGTACCCCTTGCTCCTCAACGTTCCTCCTAGCAAGACAACCTCAGACATCTCTTCGTGGAGGCATGGTTAACTGAAAGAGACGCATAAGCACGAATTAAAAGAAACTTTTTAGAGATCAAACTCTAACGCACGAAATTAGTGTGAAAGAAGTGAGGTAATTTCCTAAGGGTTGCAGCCTCCTAATTATAGATGTGGCGCGCTTCACACCTGTCACGCCTCGAGGCTACCCCCTGGACGCAAACACGGGACCTAGGATAACAAGTGACCCTAAGCTAACCCTACTGGCATAATAATAAGCATACTAAAGATAACTGAATAATAAAAACTGTGCGGAAGCTGTAATCATAAGTAAAATGAAAAAATGGGGAATACCCATATACTATAACTGAGATAAATGAAAACTGATGAGTTTAATACAAAGAAGTTATTAACTCAATACAATAGAATCTGACTGAACTGTGGGAGCTACTAATAATTGATAATAAAACCACATGAGTAAAATGTGGAGTCCGATGTATACACCCCATTGAGAGGACCCAATATACCCTGCCAGAGGTATAGAGGCATGCTGGCGTGATCACTTAAATGATGCCCACAAAGAAGACTTACAACCTACGTGGCTAGTAATTCTCGAACTATTTGGGTATGTTGAACCCTAGTCCAACTCAGTATTATGCTACTCCCAATGGATTAAGTGATTAACACATTATGACTAAATTTCTGTAAGTTACTGAATAGCTCAAACTGGACATGCAAACTGAGTATGCAACAATTAACTGATATTGATGCATTAATAACTGAGGCATGTATAATTGAATAACTGAAATATATGACCTAGCATGTGTAATTCAATAACTAAAGAAATACGTAGCTAGGGTTCTAGAATTCATGCAATAAACTGAATATTAACATACTAATCTGATTTGGATCATTCTAACAGCTAAGAACCCAATAATTCTAACATTCAAGAAACCCTAGGTCTAGTCATAATAAGGGAATCAAGAAACTGACTGAAAACTAGGGACCTAATGGGTGAAAGGAACCCACTAGTGAAATATCACATACCTGGTGACTAATTTCACGGAGAAATCCTTTGATTTCTGGGCTAGAACTGAAGAAAATTTGATGTGTTCTTAGAGCTAGGGCTGGTCGACTTTTTCTCCTCTCTTGATTCTAATTTTCTAGGTTTTGATTAGTGATTTGACTTAGGTAAGTTCTACTTATGTTTCTAGGCTTAAATTGACTAAAACCTCATAATTTAGGGTCTAAACGACGTAGCTTAGGGGTCCAACGAAATAGCAAAAGACCAAAAGACCCCTGACTTAATTGCTGTCGGAGTGACCAACGGACGGGACCTACGGGCCGTAGGTCAACCTACGGTCCGTAGATTGGGGTCGTAGGTTAAGTCTACCCGACACGGCTTCACTATAATTAGCATAACTTTTTACTCGGAGATCATATTTTAGGAAACTCGATGGCGTTGGAAAGAGGATTCAATTATCTATCATATCATAGGCCATGAGACACACAATTCCTTTAGTTCTGGGAGTGATGACCATTTGAAGTCGACCCAATCAGTAATTTCCCCTAACTGGAGGCTGACCTTCACCAACGATCAGACCTACAGATCGTGGATCGAACGACGGTCCGTGCTGGTCAGCCATCATTCGCATCAGAGGTTGGGTAAAGGGGGCCAAGATCCACGGACACAGACCACAAACTGTGATTTGGCCTACGGACCGTGGGTCTGTCCGTGGGTTGAGACTTAGCCGATTTTTTGAGCTAGGTTTGGGAAGGGGTTGCAGTGGTGAACTACAAACCACCAGTATGGGTCATGGTCTAACCTACGGTCCATGGGTGGCAACCGTGGGTTGCATCTGCATCTTCTCAAAATATGCACTTTTGGTCTATTTCGGATATGAGGTGTTACAATACCGATAACTAGAACTCTACAGACACGGCTTCATAGACTCCCTAGGACTCTTGAACTCTGTGCTCTGATACCATGTTTGTTACACCCCGAGCCTACACCCCGAATGTGGCTGGCACTCGAGAACCATTGCTGGCCCCAAGCGAACCCTTAGCCTAGCTTACTTACTTAGCGGAAGACTCTAAGCATTATTTCAATGATCAAATGCACTTTTACTCAACTGTTAAATAAAATAACTTAGAACATTTAAAGGTCAAACATTCATGAAGTCTTAACATATGAAATAATAATGGAAAGACAACTGAACTACTAACTGTTTATGAAGCCTCTAAAAAAAGAAGGTATGTCGGGACAAGACCCCCGATCATCCAAACAACTGAACAACTATAAAGCGAAGTAAAGGGAGTCCTCCGAAAAGCAAAAAGGCTCATCAACTGACTCTGAGTGCTCAACTGGATCAACGGGGCCCTAGATGCTGATTCTGATTAACTGTGTCTGTATCATAAAATGATGAAGCCCAAATGGTATCAGTACATTGAATGTACGAGTATGCGAGGGGAATACTAAACATAACATAAGCTTGAAACGAATCTGAAAGAAACACTTACCTTGGCTTTACTCAACTCATGATAACTTAACTCAATATAAAGTACTAATACACATGCAATATATAGAAAGCTTTTTAAAACAGTAGAAAGCAACTCAATTTGTTAAAGAAAATGCAATAACAACTCAACTTACTCATATAATAAAGTAATGTAATACTGTGGGAGTTTCTCTAACCGACAACCACCACTATGAGCCTAAGTGGTGATACAACGTCTTACCCACACTGCCAGAACTATCCTACACTTTGCCGTCATATAGAACGCCTTAACTAAGTGGATCCACTAGTCTATGCTAAAAAACACTTAAGGAATCATCTAAAAAGTATGATCCTTTACTACCCATGATAGATACATGGTTTATGGAGACTTGGGTTATTATAAACTCGCATCCCCATATCTGTACTCAATACTACTCCCAAAATATACTTAGCTCATATATTTTTAAAACAAAACTTCTTTGGTTTAAGATAATTACTCAAAACTTAGCTTAAAAGCTCTCTTGGAAATCGGTGTTTCCCTTCTTTCTCAAATGTGAAAACATTTTTAACTCTTGGGAATACTTAGTTCCCGTATAATCTTTGAAGAAATTAACTCTACTCTTACTCTTTCCTCAACTCAAAGCTTAAGTCTTAAAACAAAGATAAAACGTTTGTCAAAGACTTTTGAAATACTTTATGAACTTCTCTTGACTTGATTCTTAACTTCTAGACTTGACTCTTAACTTTCTTTGAATTTGAATTTATGGATTCAAGGATTGTGATTTGTGATAGGAAGGATCGCATAATGTTTAGGAGGGTTTTTAGATAGTTAAACATGAGCAAAAATAAAGAAATCATTGTCTGGAAACTAGTCTGCGACGCGGAGATGTGTTTAAATATTTGGTCGCGAAAATAAATTTTGAGGCAGTACGGTCCGTGACCGCTCCGCTCCGCGAGGAGAATTTTCCCATCCTGAGGAACAAGTCCGCGATGCGAACCTGGTACCCAGATTCGCCCGACTTTTTCTTTCTTCATTTTTGCCAGTCCCAATTCGCCTAAAGTCGGTTCTTTTTTTCAAATTCTCTTTAGATTCAAATACCCAGTAAATTTACCTTAAAACCTAACAAAAAAAAACTCCATAATTTGACGCAATAATCTTAAAACTTCTCAATCTCAGCCCAATTCAAGAACGAAAACAAATTCATGAACATATATCAAGAACATCAAACTTTCAACCCCATTTTGGACGAATTCACACTGAAATAAACATGTTGGCACGTGGGTGAATGAACCCAACGTTATGAAAGTCTCACATACCTCGTAGGGATCACCCCTTGACGAAATCCACAAGCGATTCTTGAAGAACTTGACGATTCTTGCTCCTTCTCCTCTTTTCTCCTCTTCTTTTCTCTTCTCTCAAACCCTAACTTAGTTTTTAAAAGTGTAAAATGGCCAAGTTCAGTTTAGACCTAAATTAAACTCCTAAAAATGAAATAAAGTAATTTGGTAAGGAAAAGACCAACAACCCTTCCAAAATCCGGATTACACTTTCCTTATTCAAACAACCCAACTTCCAATGGGCATATCTCACTCATACGAACTCAGAATCACGCAAACTCAGTGGCGTTGGAAAGATAATTCCAAGATATTTCCTACGGTATTGGAAATACACCTAAATTATCCTGAGCTAGGAGTTATGTTTGTTTGAAGTTGACCAAAAATCCAAACTTAACATAACTTAACAAATTTCCATAGTTTTCATTCTTTCCTATAATGACTATTTCCAATTCTAACTCTTTTTAGTTCTTTCAATTAGCGAGATGTTACAAATACCATGCCGGTACACTAACATTTTGGATTTGGTTTGGTGAGAGGACCAAATATATTATTGTGGTTCCATGA